>JBBGZY010000596.1:1460000-1480000 GCA_037952925.1 Lithobates clamitans | reverse complement strand
GAATTTCCTTTTAAATCTGGCTGTTTGTGAACGTAACGAGTACAAATTTATCCAAAGTTACGTATTATCTGAAAAAAAGAATGCTGTATCTAAAAGAATGGAACGTAACAATCTAACAATAATAAATAATTTTAATTATAAAACGGTTTTATTATTATTATTTATTATTAATTTGTTCCATTCCATTTGTTTAGATGCGGCATTCGTTATTTCAGATAATTCGTAACTTCAGATAAATTTGTATCCGTTACGTTCACAAACAGCCAAATTTTACAGGAAATTCCAATACCTATAATTTAATAGTTATTATTAGTTAGTTATTATTTCAAATTTTACAGATTTTCTATCTTTTTTTCAGATTTTCAAATTTTCGGATTTTTGAATTTCCGAATTTTCGAACTCCGGAAATTCTGAAATTTGAAATTCGGAAATTCTAAAATGTGTAAATTTGGAAATCCGAAAATTCAAAATTTGGAGATTTGAAAATACGAATTTTCGGATTTCCAAATTTTCGGATTTCCGAAAAAAGCAAAAAACCGAATGAAACGAAAACGAACAAATTTTTGGTCAGTGCACATGTCTAAACAAGACTGTCTGCTATCAGAATACAGTGATCAGCAACTGCAGCCGATGATCAAGAAAACCTTTCCAACAGGAAGTGTCAACAGCAGTCGATTGCTGAACCAGCTGAATTTTGATCAATTTTAATCAATCTATAGCCAGCTTTAACGTTAATAAGGGGTTAAACAGGAACAACATTTTTTTTTACTCGCCAGGCTGTTTTAAATGGTATCATTTGCCATTCAAAGCCCATTTCTTTGAACTGCAGATGAATGAAACTGTGTGAATACAAAAGTAACCACGTTACTCCATATTTCATCATCTCTGGACTGAACAATGTTTATAAACACTGTGTCAGGTAGTCATTTTTTTAACAACAGCAGTTAAAGTGATATTAAAGGCATGTTTTTTTTTTCTATTATAAAAAAAAAATCATGTTATACTTACCTGCTCTGTGTAATGGTTTTGCACAGAGCAGCCTCCTCTTCTCGGGTCCCTCGCTGGCGCTCTTGGCCCCTCCCTCCTGCCAAGTGACCCCCAGAGCAAACAGCTTGCTGTGGGGGAATCTGAACCGAGCCATTCAGACACAGAGCCGCAGCTCGGCTCCACCCCATCCCTCTTCTCATTGGCACTCTGAATGTGATTGACAGTAGCGGGAGCCAATTATACATTGATTTGATCCGCTGACCTGCCATTTTTTGCTTATAAATACATCAAATTTGGGATAGTAATTCTCAGCCTCTTACCATTGTCCTGGGATGGTTGAGAAGTTGGATGTTCTTTAAGATTGGATTGCTCTGACTGTAATACTTGGGAAAAACTTGCAGAAAGACTTGGTCCAATAATGCTTCTTGAAGTACAAGCGGTAATCCTTTCTGTACCATGAAGAAAAGATCAATGGAAAGGATAAAATACTAAACCCCTGTCAGTTTTATCTTTACCAACTGTGTCCCTTTGGAGAGATTTCCCTTCACTTCCTGCCCCATAGCCAAAACAGGAAGTGAGAGAAAATCCCTCCAAAGTGAGGGAATCCCTGGTTGTCCCCATTCCTATTCTGGCGCAGACCCAACATTTGGGATTTTATTTCACTTTCAGTGATAACAGTAAACAGGATAAATAGAAAATTGCTATAATGACAATGTAGCACCCTCCTAGTTAAGATGCAAGGTACATTTCGTTTTTGGATTTTTTCTGTAATCAGAGGAGCAATGATTGTTTTGTCTGGTCTCTTTGATTGATTCACACCTATGGCATTTTTTATGCTTTTTGCATTTTGCAGATTTGCACTACAGAATGTGTTCCATACGAAACCATGTTGATTGAACTGTCGTGCAAATCTGCAAAATGCAAAGAGCACTAAAAATGCATCAAATGTGAATCAGATCCTAGGCTCCATTCACCCCAGTGCGTTTTTTCTAGACATGTGCAGTTCGTTTAGTTCCGAATTAGTTTTTTAGTGAATTTTGACAAATTTGTTAATTTCCGAATTTCTGGAAATTCAAAATATCGGAAATTCAGAATTTGGACATTAGAAATTCGGAAACTCGAAATTCGGAAATTCGAAATTCAGATATCGAAAATTTTGATATTGGAAATTCGAAATTCGGATATTGGAAATTCGGAGATTCGAAATTTTGTGAAATTTGAAATTAGGAAATTCCAAAATCTGGAAATTCGAAAATTCAAAAATAAGAATGAAAATCTGAACATTCAAAAACCCGAAAATCTGAAATAATAATAATATAATAATAATAACTAACAATAAATATTAAATTATAGGTATTGGAATTTCCTTTCAATTTCCTTTCAAATTTGGCTGTTAGTGAATGTATTTGAAATAACGAATGCCTTATCTAAACAAATGGAACGTAACGATCTAATAATAATAAATAACAATAATAATAATAAAACATTTTTATTATTATTATTTATTATTAATTTGTTCCGTTACATTTGTTTAGATGCGGCATTCGTTATTTCGGATAATTCGTAACTTCAGATAAATTTGTATTCGTTACATTCACAAACAGCCAAATTTGAAAGGAAATTCCAATACCTATAATTTAATAGTTATTATTAGTTGGTTATTATTTTGATTTTACTGATTTTATTTTTTTCTGTATTTCCGAATTTTTGAATTTCTGAATTTCCTAAATTTTTGAATTCAGAAAATTCGAAAATTCGAAAATTCGGATATTCGAAATTCAAAAATTCGAAAATTTGAAAATTCAGAAATTCGGAAATTTGAAAATTCAGAAATTCTAAAATTCGGAAATTCTAAAATTCAGGAAATTCGGAATTCAAAAATTCTAAAATTCGGAAGTTCAAAAATTTGTAAATTTGAAAATTTGTAAATTCAAAAATTCGGAAATTTGGAAATTTGAAAATTCGGAAATTCGAAAATTCAGAAATTCGGAATTCAAAAATTCGAAAATTCAGAAATTTTGAAATTTGAAAATTCAAAAATTCAGAAATTCGGAAATTTGAAAATTCGGAAATTTGAAAATTCGGAAATTCTAAAATTCGGAAATTCTAAAATTCGGAAATTCGGAATTAAAAAAATTCTAAAATTCGGAAGTTCAAAAATTCGGAAATTCGGAATTAAAAAAATTCTAAAATTCGGAAGTTCAAAAATTTGTAAATTTGAAAATTTGTAAATTCAAAAATTCGGAAATTTGGAAATTTAAAAATTCGGAAATTCGAAAATTCAGAAATTCGGAATTCAAGAATTCAGAAATTTGAAAATTCGGAAATTCAAAAAATCGGAAATTCGGAAATGTGAAAATCCGAATTTTCAAATTTTCGAATTCCGAATTTCCAAAAAAAGAAAATAAAACAAAAACAAACAAATTTTTTGTCAGTGCACATGTTTAGTTTTTTTATGCTTTTTGCAGAAATTCAGGACATTTTTTTTAACATGGGTTCCTATGGCACATGTTCACATTAATGCATTTTTGTGCATCTGCTTTTTTTGGAATGGGTCAGGGACTTTTTTAAACGGAAAACGTTTTTGTTTGTTTTTATTGCTTTTTTTTGGTTCAATAGATTTCAATGGAGAAGCTGTAGAAAAGCATGTAGTGCAATTTTGCCGCAATTTGTGTTTTTAAATCTGCCCAACAACAAATCCCCCCCCCCCCTCAAAAAAAAAGCATAAAAAAATGCAAATCGCTGTAAAATTGCAGTAAAAAACGCAAAAAGCACAGCAAAAAGCACTGCAGAAATGCTCAAAAGCAGCATGAATAGATGTAAATGTAGCCGAAGTAGAGACAGCTTGGATAGGAGGCGCCTGCACTGATACAGAGAACTAAAGAACCACCCTAGGCCTGGTTCTCACCTATGCAGGTTGCTGTTGATGTGTTTTCCAGCTGTCTTTTGCATTTTTTTCACACGCGTGTTTGATGCAATTTTAATGCATTTTGCATTTTTAGAGAAGTGCCTGTTGTTTTCAGGAGAAACCAGCAAACATACAGCAGAAACACATAAAATCCGCAAGCGCTGCGTTTTTGATGCACTTCTACTGCATTTCCATTGAAGTCTATGAAACTTAAAAAGCAACCTGCATTGGAAAATACACAGATGTGAACGTGATAGATAGGAAACCATGTTAAAGCGGTTGTAAACTTAAAAATAAAATAACAAAAAAAAACCAACTGCAAGGCAATGGCATAATGTGCTATTATACATCGCACACTAGCACATTATGAAATACTAACCTTGGAAATAAGCCCCCCAGCACTGTACTGGCACCACTGAGAGGGCTGACATGTTCCCCTCGGCCTTTCTTCCGGGTTTGCTCGCTCCAGCTATGTGATTGGCCGGAGCCGCGATGACCTCAGTTTCGGCATGAAGCTCTGAAGTTCCGGCAATGTATCGGACCATCAAAGCAAACGTGCCAGTGACGTCACCGGCTGCATTCGCTTTGATAGTCCGGAATACCTTGCCGGAACTTCAGAGCTTCATGCCGCAACTGAGGTCATCACGGCTCCAGCCAATCACATAGCTGGAGTGTGCACATTTAGGAGATATTCATTTTACCTACAGGTAAGCTTTATTATAGACTTACCGAGCTGGCTTTACTATCGCTTTAAATAGACTGTCTATTTTTCCAAAACTGAAAACGCACTGAAAAACATAAAGATGTGAACCAAACCTAAACAAGAAGGGCTTAGAAGCTGTAAATGTTGGGAAGTCCTACCTGCATAGTTATTGAACGTTTGAACAAAGTCTAGAGGTTCAAAGTCACCAAGGTCATCTTCAAGCTGTGGCCTCCAGCTGTCTTGGTTTTTGTGATTTGAAAGATCAAGGGCTCTCTGTGCATGTGGTCTACGTCTCCTTCTAAATATTCTAAAAAAACAAACAAAATGGATAAATATTTCAGTTCGAGATGGACTTTAGATCCTATGCAGGGTCATATGCAACCATTTAATACTTGCTGTGTGACTCTTTGCAGACCCCAGTGGTGGGAGTGAGAACACTGATTGCAAAAGGTACTGTAATGACTGCGATTTCTAGCATTGTCATATACACTGCATTGTCAAAAGTATTGGGACGCCTGCCTTTACACACACATGAACTTTAATGGCACCCCAGTCTTAGTCCGTAGGGTTCAATATTGAGTTGGCCCACCCTTTGCAGCTATAACAGCTTTAACTCTTCTGGGAAGACTGTCCACAAGGTTTAGGAGTGTGTCTATGGGAAGGTTCGACCATTCTTCCAGAAGCTCATTTGTGAGGTCAGGCACTGATAATGGACGAGAAGGTCTGGCTCGCAGTCTCCACTCTAATTCATCCCAAAGGTGTTCTATCGGGTTGAGGTCAGGTCAGAACTTGGCATCTCTGACTCTGTGCAGGTCAGTCAAGTTCCTCCACCCCAAGCTCGCTCATCCATGTCTTTATGGACCTTGCTTTGTGCACTGGTCCAAATCATTTGGTGGAGGGGGGATTATGGTGTGGGGTTGTTTTTCCGGGGTTGGCCTTGGCCCCTTAGTTCCAGTGAAGGGAACTCTTAAGGCGTCAGCATACCAAGACATGTTGGACAATTTCATGCTCCCAACTTTGTGGAAACAGTTTGGGGATGGCCCCTTTCTGTTCCAAAATGACTGCGCAACCGGTGCACAAAGCAAGGTCCATAAAGACATAGATAAGTGAGTTTGGGGTGGAGGAACTTGACTGGCCTGCACAGAGTCAGAGATGCCATTTAAGTTCATGTGCGTGTAAAGGCAGGCGCCCCAATACTTTTGACAATATAGTTTCACACATCCCCTCAGTCCTCTGCATTAGGTTTCCAGTCTCCAGCCACACAAGTTGCATGTCTGAAATCTGACCATCCACTCTAGTACGCAATAAGGGCTCTTTCACACTCACGGTGGAGTGAAGTGCCCTCTGAAGAGCGAGACTACATCCAGATCAATGGGCAAGTTTAACCATTGGTGTCATTTGAAGCTGTGTGTGCAGTAAATAAGAAGGGACTTTGCTCTCCTGACCAGCCAGTGTACCACAGTGGCATGGACTGTCACGCTACCTGACGTGTTTCGCCCTGCTCACTGGGGCGAAACGCATTGAGAGGGCTTGGTTTCTTGGTGGAGACACATAAGCTGAGGCCACTCCATACCTCTTTGTTATACTGACTGGTTGGGAGAGCTGCCTCCCTCTTCATTTACTGCATACACCCCTTTGGATGAGTACATTGGCATGCCTACGCCCCTTTATTTCTGTGGATCATGGGAGCAGAGTCTCAAGCTTTGAGTTGAGCTCCAAATTAGTACTGAGGTCACAATCGGTGACATTTGTCAAACTTATTTTTACAGTTCCGGGTGGGTGGCCAGGGGGGAGGTAGAACCGCCTGTTTTCACCGCCCCCCCAGACCGCCCGCCTGAAAGAGTCCCTTAATCTCCCTATACCTCATAATATGAGAACCACAGCTCTAGACCGTTCCCTGCAGTCTGTAGGCTACATGACTATGCCTCTCCTCTCCCACCTCTAGTTTTATAGGACTTTTCTCAGTCTCTTTTTTTTTTCAGGGAGCAAATACCTTACTTTGACAGGTACTCGCTCTTGTTTTCTTAACCATCACTTAGACAAAGGCTGCAGGACCAATCTCCCCGAGTCACATGCACAATGCAAGCGCAATGGGGAGCCAACCTTGAATCATCAGGAAGTCACAGCCAACATCCAAATTCAAGATGGGAGATCTGCAGCCCTGAGTAGAATTGGCTGGGGGGGGGGGGGGAACCAGCACTGGACCCCATGGACTGGTAAGTATCTGTTTCAGCAGCTACTCAAAATCAATGCCCAATGAAAATACCTTACAATGTTTTCTTTATAGGAAATGGTGCATTTTGTTGGGCTGAATGACAGGTTGCCTTCATCATCGGTGTTGTAGCTGTCTTCCTCGAATGCGTAGTATCCATTAGAAAGTAAGCGAGGACTGTGCCGGCACGGTGATGCATCAAGCGTAGGCAGGAATGATTTATTAGGTGTATCCAATCTTAGCAAATCACATGTGTCTCTAGGAACAGAAAGATACAAATCGTAATGCTATTCTTTCGCACCACATCCCTAAATCAAGGAAACTGCTTGATTTCCAATCAGCCCCGCCCCTGCGGGGCCGGTTGCACCGGTACCAGTATTGCTTGAGATACCGTATATTTGCATGAGTGCTCATACTTGTGCCAAATGTTTTGATACCTGAAACTGACACCTTTGCAGTGCGATTTGAGCCCATACAAAATGAATGGGCTCAAATCGCACTGCAAAGAATCGAATACGATTTGAACAGGAATGTGGTGCAATTCCTGTCCAAATCACATTCGGTTTCCCTCACTGCTCCTGTGTGATCCCAGGCTTGTCATAGTCATTTCAGCCTGGGTTCACACAGGAGCGGTGCCGGAAACAGCATGCGATTCGGACAGGAATCTCACCGCATTCCTGTTCGAATCATAGGCAGTTCTTTGCAGTGTGATTTGAGGACATTAATTTTGTATGGGCTCAAATCACACAAAAAGGTATCGGTACTTGGTATCGGTGAGCACTTGACTGAGAGTATCGGTACTCGTTGGCAAAGAAAGGTATTGCCAACTCAGTATTGGCGAGCACTTGACTGAAAGTATCGGTACTCGGTATCGGTGAGCACTTGACTGAAAGTATCGGTACTACTATCGGCAAAGAAAGGTATCGGTGCAACCCTAGTATGTACTGTTTTTCTTTAAATGAAGATAACTAAGGCTCCATTTACAAGGAAGAGATAAAAACCGCTCCAGGTGGTGGACTGAGAAAGGCCCTCCTCAATGTGGAAGTAGCAGATGCTGGCTCAGCACATGATAATGAAAAAGGAAAATCTGTAAAGCCGCACTCCAACAAGACGCCTTTACTGTAAAATCATCAAAATTCATTTAACAGCAGAAGCAGGGAAAAGATTACTGACGCGTTTCACACCATCATCGGTGCTTAGTCGTAGCTTCAAGGCTCCATTTACATTTGGTGTTTTCAGGAATGTGCGACAAAAGCAAACAGAAAACGTGCATTCTGCAGCAAGTTTTGGAAAACATGCTGCAAAAGCACATCGCGGCTCGCGGTGCCATTAATTGTTTATGCAACCCAAAGTGCGTTTAGTGGACGCGCATTTTGCCACGTGTTTTGTCGCGTGGCAAACATGCCCAAACGCATGCTGAAAAAACGTGCCATGCTTCACGGCCAAAAAAAGTTCAGGAGCTTCATTGGCATGTATGTCTTGGGTAATTTAATAAGAATTACATTATTTTAAAATATTTAATTTATTAAATATTTATAATTAAATATTTAATTTAAGGCAGGGATTGGCTGTGTGTGTGTGAGACACCTGGTCTGACTAATCCAATAGAAAAGAAGAAAAAAGGAAGAACCTAGTGCTGGTAAGGCACGGCAACACACCTCTGGATTTTATAGGCAGACCAGGTAATGTAGTAAAAAAAAAAAAAAAAAAGTATTTTTTTAAAAGGAAAAAAATACTTTTTTTTTTGTTTTTAAACTATATTACCTGGTCTGCCTATAAAATCCAGAGGGGTATTACCGTGCCTTACCAGCACTACGTTCTTCCTTTTTTCTTGTTTGTCTTGGGTATTTTTTTGTAATAATGATAATTGTGAGGTCATACATCACAGATGCATACAATGATTTATGAAATACCTTATGTTATATATAACAGACCTATTTATAAATGACTGACCTGGAAATATTTTGAGCTATTAAAAAGCCCAATGAAACTGTATTTTATCTTGTAGGTGAAATGAATCTTTACCTTGAGTAATGGCCAAAAAGAATGGAAGGCAGTCGTGCCAACTCCTTGAATAATGATGAATCTGTTAGGGGTTATTTATAAAAAAGAAAAAATGAAATATTAGGTATCTAGTATATAAGTATATAGTTATATGGGTGCCAATGTGCATTATTATGAATCCATTCACATTATGGTGCCTATTTATAGAAAAAAAAACAACTTGCTGTGCGAATGCCTCAAGGATTCACACAGCTATCATGAACGATCAACGTAGTCAGTGTATTATGTTTATTTCCTATAATAGTCAGCTCCATCTAGTGGCCATAATGTTGTATTGTCCCTATTGAGGGATTTCAGGAAAAGTCTGCCTTTTGGCCACTAGATGGAGCTGATGATTATAGGAAATAAACACATTAAACTCATTACGATGATTCATCGCAGCAAATATTTGAATGAATAGACCGCTAAGCATGGTGGCTTTCATTTTTCTGCACCTGATCAACCCCAGTCAAGGAAAGGGCACATAGAAAACAATAGTGCGAATAGGGCACAAAGAAAAAAAAAAAAAAACTTCTATGTGCCCTATTCCCATGGGTTGTACAACTGTAGTATATGGTGTAAAAAAAAAAAAGATATGATGTAGAAGGGGTAAATGGAATTACCCTAACCTGCGCCGATGGCTAATCTATTATATTTGGTCTGAGAGCTGCATGTTATAGGCAAAGTGGCCCGTTTATGTGCAAAAAGGAAATTAATAAATATATTCATTAAACCGCGCTCTCTGTTAGATAAAACATACCATTAGTGTGTACAATATCAAAATCACTTGGTGTCACCAGTGAGTGATAATTACCATAAATCATCCAATAACAAATAAGGAATTTATACAACATAAAGTGCAAGTGCATACATATAAATTGCCAATAAAATAAAAGTGTCCAATATAAATCATTGAAGTGCAATATCCATAAAGTGCAATGTCCAATGTCTTCGCAGTGCCGGTATAACCAATTAGGGATGACTGTGAATCTTCCTCCACCAACACTTGTCACACATCCCACTCATCAGACCAACATGACACCCATTACAGGTAGTCATATGCGCGGAAAGATAATGTTATATTCCAACGATTCAACCATGGGGTGTAAGGTGGAAATATAAATCTCTACACTTACCTCAGTTTTCCCATAGAGGCTATCTGGGTATTAGCTTAATATAGATTGAATATCCATTTTGGGATTGGTTTAAAGTGGGAGTCCGGCGACCAATCTTTTCTTTTTTTTTTTTTTAGGTCATTGAGACACTTTGCTAATCCCAAAAAAATACTCACAGTTTGGGTGTAATATTTCCGCCTCTGTCTGTTTTCGTACTGAAGAATAACTTGAAAAATGTGATGCTGGCTGTTTCCATCTTGCTTGTGGGCATGTGAAGCCCACAAGCATTGATTTCCTGGATGCGGTGAATACTGTTAATTCACAGCTTGTTCACACGCATGATCATTGTTTCCGCACTGAATCTTGGGAAGCCTGACACTAAGCTCCCAGGAGACAGTGCGGCGCCAGGGAAAGGCAATAAACACGCCTACTCCCAATGGGAGGAGAGACAGGAAGTGCCACAATAAAGTACAATAAAAAGGCAATTACAGCGATAAAAATTTTTTTCGTGCGGCATTTGAACATCTATGCAATTAACTGAAGGGGGTAAGATTAAGTTAAAAATTTGAGTGGAACCCCACTTTCATATCGAGTATTATTGATCATTCTTCTGTTTGCACATCATTCACTTGTGGTTTGTTATTCGACCACAAGATGGCGTTAGGTTTAAATTGTACCAACAACTGGACATAATATTTAGTTCCCCACTAGGGGGAGTTGGTGTCTTTTTATCTTGATTTTTTAAGTTTGACAATAGTTGATTTAGTTTAACCGCTTCAGCCCCGGAAGATTTTACCCCCTTCCCGACCAGAGCACTTTTTAGTGTCACTGCGTCATTTTAACTGACAATTGAGCGGTCGTGCGACGTTGCACCCAAACAAAATTGACGTCCTTTTCTTTTGGTGGTATTTGATCCCCTCTGCCGGTTTTATTTTTTGCGCTATAAACAAAAAAAAAGAGCGACAATTTTGAAATGTACACAATAGTTTTTACTTTTTGCTATAATAAATATCCCCCAAAAATATATATAAAAAGAAAATATTTTCCTCAGTTTAGGCCGATATGTATTTTTCTACATATTTTTGGTAAAAAAAAAAAAAAATATCGCAATAAGCGTATATTGATTGGTTTGCGCAAAAGTTAGGGGATAGTTTTATGGCATTTTTTAAATTATTTTTTTATTAGTAATCGCGATCTGCGATTTTTATTGTGACTGCGACATTATGGCAGACACATAGGATACTTTTGACACTATTTTGGGACCATTGTCATTTATACAGTGATTAGTGCTATAAAAATGCACTGATTACTGTGTAAATCACACTGGCAGGGAAGGGGTTAAACACTAGGAGGCGATCAAGGGGTTAAGTGTGTCCTAGGGAGTGATTCTAACTGTGGGGTGGCTGAGCTACCACTGACGTGACAACGATCACTGCTTCCGATGACAGTAGATCCCTGTCATGTCACTAGGCCATTCTACCTCTCCACACCGCAATCGCGGGCCGCCGGTGAACATTGAGTTCCCGGGACCCACGGGCACGCTCCTGTGGCGTGCGACGGGGGCACGCCTGATAGGCGGCAAATTTAAATGGTCGTACCTGTACGTCCATTTGCCTGCCTGTGCCATTCTGCCGACGTATATCTGTGTGCGGCAGTCGGCAATCGGTTAAATTCCCAGAATGCCCGCGGCCTAGCACTATGGCGGTGAGTCACACATAGACATGTGCAGAACGAAAAAATTAGTTTAGTTTAGTTTCGTTTTGATTCGTTATTTACATAAATTCATTTAGTTAAATTTGTTTCATTTGTTTAATTCATTTTTGGGATTCGTTTTGTTTATTCGTTTTTTAATCGTTTTGATACGCCTTCAAATCAATTTCAAATAGTTTTCAAATTCGAAAAGTTTTCAAATCAATTTTCGAATAGTTTTCGAATTCGAAAAGTTTTCGAAGTCAAATCGTTTTCCAATTTCCAAAAAGAATAAAATAGAATAGAAAATAAAGGAATAGAATTGAAAAAAAAATCTATTATATTCCTTTATTTTCTATTCTATTTTATTCTCTTTGAAAATTGGAAAATAATTCGAATTCGAAAACTTTTCAAATTCGAAATCTATTCGAATTCGAAAAGTATTCGAATTCGAATTTCGTTATTTCGGATTCATTTAAATTTAGTACTATTCTAATTCGGAAATTCAGATACATCCGAATTTCCGAATAAGGAAAATTTGTCTGAAAATTTGTCGGAACGAAGCGAACCGCACATGTCTACAGTCATTCTCACTGGAGCTTGTTCTGACATGTTCTAACTTGTACTTGTCTGTATTGTTGGTTTTACTTACACTGACCTGGCGTCCTGTTTTTCTCCATGTTATCTGGGTTGTAGAAGAAATAACACGTGTGTGCGTTGTGCTGTTAGCAGAAAACGAGGTGACAGAAATCTGGAGCAGTGGATTGACACCAAATTTGCAAAAAAACTGGCAAATGTGCGAGTGAAACTTTAGCTCTGTTACAATTAAGAGCACAAGAGCCAGAGCGGGGATTTGTGTGTGTAAATCTCTGTTCTGTCAGGAGAGAAGAGACAGATCCTCTGCTCCTACTAAGTAGGAACAGCGATATGTCTCCTCCTCTAGTCAGTCCCATCCCCCCACAATAAGAAACACAAACGAGGGAACACATTTAACCCCTTGATCGCCCCCCCTAGTGTTAACCCCTTCCCTGCCAGTGACATTTATACAGTAATCAGTGGCTATTTTTAGCTTCGATCGCTGTATAAATGTCAGTGGTCCCAAAAATGTGTCAAAAGTGTCCGATCTGTCCGCCACAATGTCACAGTACCGATAAAAATCGCAGATCGCTGTCATTACTAGTAAAAAAAAAAAATTCCTTAAATCTATCCCCGATTTTGCAAACGCTATAACTTTTACGCAAACCAATCAATATACGCTTATTGCGATTTTTATTTTTATTTTTTCACCACAAATATGTAGAAGAATATATGTTGGCCTAAACTGATGTAGAAATGTGTTTTTTTTTTTTTTTTTTTTTTTTAATTTGGGATATTTATTATAGCAAAAACTAAAAAATATTGTTTTTTTTGTTTTTTTGTTTTTCAAAATTGTCGCTATTTTTTCGTTTATAGCGCAAAAAATAAAAAACGCAGAGGTGATCAAATACCACCAAAAGAAAGCTCTATTTGTGGGGAGAAAAGGACGTCAATTTTGTTTGGGTACAGCGTCGCACGACCGCACAATTGTCAGTTAAAGCGACGCAGTGCCATATCGCAAAAAATGGCCTGGTCATTAAGGGGGCAAATCCTTCAGGGGCTGAAGTGGTTAAGGAGGGGTGGGAGGACGTCCACTAGGACTAAGGACGGATGCAAATGTGGACAGAGTGAGAACCCTTGTACGCTCATGATGGTTTGCTTTTTTATCACAAGGAGATACAGTAGTTGACTACAAGTTCATAGAACGCGGCACAACAGTCAACCAACATTGTTACTTGGAAATTCTGAAAAGGTTACGGGAATCTGAGGAAAAGACCGGAACTCTGGACTGATCCTCCACCACGACAACGCTCCTTTACAAAATTATTTTTTTTTTTTTTGCAGTCCATTTTGGGAATTAAATTGTCACACCTTATGACAGCAGGATATATTATTTTTGTTTGAACAAATATCTGCCATACGTACATCTTCCTTTTTTCGGCGTTGACATCGCGGGAGGTCTTCCATCCATCCTGAAAAATGTCTGTGGTCCTGATCTGTGAGGATAAACATTTTGGTTAGAGAATACTACATGGACAACCCAAGATAAAAGCACAGGTTCATTCTAAAGTAAGTCTGCAATGGTGGATCCAATACTGTATCTGTATCCTGACAGGTCCTCCCTCATCTGTTATGTCTCAGAGTCACTCAGTAATTTCAGTCTAAATGTATTTGATATGAACTTACTGAATTACCATGATGACTTATATCACTGACCTCAGAATGTATGGGGCGGTTTTAGAATCCTACTGGCTAAAATAAGCCAAGCGGATAAAGACAAATATGTCTGGGACATGAACCAGACAGATGAAAGGTCCTTGAGATAAAGAAGGAATCCATACAAGTGGCAGAAATATCTAAGAATGCGAAGATAGGATAGTTAAAGCTTCTTAGCAATTCCATATATAACTAGCTACTCCTTAAACTGAATCCATCAGGAAAGGATGTGCTGGAACTGGAGAGAGTCCAGAGAAGGGCAACAAAACTGATAAAGGGTCTGGAGGACCTCAGTTATGAGAAGGGACTACAAACATTAAACCTATTCTCTCTGGAGAAGAGACGCTTAAGAGGAGATATGATTGAAATATACAAATATCTAAATGGTGATCATAATATAGGGAAAAGACTATTTGGCCTCAGGTCGCTTAAGAAATCACGGGGCCATTCAATGAAATTGGACGAGAAGCGTTTTAATCACAAATTGTGTAAGGGATTCTTTACTATTAGAGCAGAAAGGATGTGGAACTCCCACAATTGGTGGTGTCAGCCGAGAAAATCTCTTAGATGGGCATCTTAGTGAATGCAGTATACAGGGATATGGAAATTTGGTAGAGACATAAATACATACACACTCATACACCCACACAGTTTGAACTGGATGTACCGATGTCTTTATTCAACCTTTCCAACTATGTAAATAGGTAATAGGATGCATCACGAGAAAGGTCACCAGGAGGACTAAGGAGGTCCTAATTCCAGTATAAAGATCTTTAGTTATCACTAGAGGGATGACCAGCAGTAGCAAGGAGGTTCTGATTTTCCTATATAGATATATATAGATCTTTAGTTAGACCTCATTTAGAATACCGTGTCCAGTTCTGGAGACCTCACTTACAAAAAGATATTGATATGATAGAACGAGTTCAGAGACGGGTAACATAAAATGGTGAAAGGTCTGAGGGATAAAACAGAGAGACTGAAGGAACTTAAAAGAGAAGGGAATTTTTTTTTAGAATCATACTTACTTAGGTGGATGCAGTATCTGTCCCCCTCCAGCTCTGAGAATCGAGTGATCATACACTGCATCACTGTCTGCTCTGTCCCCCCCCCCCCCACACACACACACACTCATTGAAGTGCTGGGCTGTGGAGGGTGCAGGAGCGGCCCGCTGAGAGGCTGAGCCGGGTGCTGGTCCAGGCATGTGGCCAGATACTGACCATATGGTCGCGATCTTACCCGAGCTTGGACCGGCTCTGTGACATCAGCCAACAGCGGGCTTCAGCCAGCTGTCTGCTGAAAATGGGTCACAAGAGTGGAGAATGAACTCCACTCTTGTGATCCACAGGAGAAGTACAGCGAAACCAGCTTTGGCTGTACTTCTCCTTTAATATGTCCAGTTTGGAGGAACGAGGGGAAAGGGAGGACATGACTGAAACCTTTAAATACATGAAGAACCCAGGAACATGACCTCTGTCAAGGACATGCTGGCCATAGCGCAGCAGATGTGCAAAGGTAGAGACAATTACGCATGCGTGGGCATAATTCCACAAGTACCCTTTGTAACAGGCATATCCACGTGATCGTGTGAACGCCTATGTGCATGCACGATCACGCCCACAAGTACGCCCACGTGCATGCACGCTCATCAGCACTGGCGCCAAAATGACAAATATACGGATGGCAGATGTACTAGGGCCTTGCTGTATGATCTTCAGCTTTCCCCTGTATCCTGTTCCTGTGCCAGTCCTCCTTGATCTCATTTTGACCCGGCTTCCTGACTATCATTATTCTCTCCTATCCTGACCCCAGCTTGCCTTGACCTTGATTTACCTGCATCTGCTTGATTCTTTGTTGCCAAACCTCTGCCTGAACCTGACCATTATTTGCTTGATGTCCCTGATGTATCTGATCCTCCGTGTGTAACTAGGCTTTTGGAGACTATATCTCTGATTATTTAAGAAAACATGGAACTTTTAAGAAAAATTATACTGTTGCTGTATATTGTAACATGGCTTTATAGCCATGTATCAATTCCGCAGTAGTCCTGGCAAGGCTCCCAGAGGTAGAATCCTCCATTTCCTTCCCTAGGGGGAAGCTAGGCACCTTGCCACTCACAAAGCTCCAATGGACAGGTCGCCCTCCCAAGAAAATTAAAGTCCGCCCTGCTGGATTCCCTTTGTTGGCATACCTCTTCCCAACTTCCCTTCTACCACACTTTATGCACTTTATGTTTTAGTGGCATTACCAACTCCTAGCAATCATGGGGCAAAGACCTATACTAAAGGGGCACTATGTGGCCCCTATCAGAATCATCACAACCTCTTCTCAACTTCCCTTTTACCACTTTATATCCTCCCATCTAAGGGGTTTGAGTGGTTTTTCCAACTCCTTGCAAACATGGGGTGAAGACCTATACTAAAGGGACCTTACATGGCCCCTATCAGGAACATCACAACCTCTTCCCGACTTCCCTACTACCACACTTTACTCTGTCACATCGAATGCCCTGTACACACGGTCGGACATTGATCGGACATTCCGACAACAAAATCCATGGATTTTTTCCGATGGATGTTGGTTCAAACTCGTCTTGCATACACACGGTCACACAAAGTTGTCGGAAAATCCGATCATTCTGAACGTGGTGATGTAAAACACGTACTTTGGGACTATAAACGGGGCAGTAGCCAATAGCTTTCATCTCTTTATTTATTCTGAGCATGCGTGGCACTTTGTGCGTCGGATTTGTGTACACACGATCGGAATTTCCGACAACGGATTTTGTTGTCGGAAAATTTTATAGCAAGCGCTCAAACTTTGTGTGTCGGAAATTCCGATGGAAAATGTGTGATGGAGCCTACACACGGTCAGAATTTCAGACAACAAGGTCCTATCACACATTTTCTGTCGGTACGGGGCATAAGGGGTTTGATTGGCTTTGCCAACTCCTAGCCAACATGGGACAAAGACCTACAGTAAAGGGACCTTACAAGGGCCCCTATCAGGGACATTACAACCTTATCCCAACTTCCCTACTACCACCCTTTATACCCTCCCATCTAAGGGGGTTTGAGGTGGTGTTGTCAACTCCTAGCAAACACGAAGAAGAAACCTACACTAAAGGAACTCTACATGACCCCTATCAGGGTCATCACAACTGATTATTTGCTATTTCAACTATTTGGAACTTGCCTGGCCCTTTCACATTAACCAATAACTTATGTATGATACTACCTTGGGAACAATGTTGATTTTTAAATTTAAGAAATTGAACGAAAATGATACTATAAAAAAAAAACAATATGAGCAAATTATAAGTGTTAATGCAAACTTGCGGCCAGGTGGGTGTTAAAATTAAGCAGATGTCCTTCCCCTAAACAGCTTCTGCTATGCGGGGTCTCTCTTTCCCTTCTCAGAAGGTTGGAAGCTATGCCGTGTCTGGACTGTATAGTGTTTCCAGAGCCATTCAGTGGTGACTGCTGACTTGAGATGTAAGGAATTTCTGCTATGTACGTACTCCTATAGGAGAACACAGGAAGTGATTATACAGCCAAAGCCTACATGCTCTAAGTAATGGTATGGAAGAAAGAAAATGATTCTACTCATGCTACAATCACGATTCCAGCATAGATACTGAAACGCAAACCAGTGTACAGACACAAGAAAACCAAAAATGAAATATAGAACACTAACACACCACAAAAAAAATATATTACCATACTTCCCAACATTTTTAGATGGGAATGAGGGACACCTACTAACAAACATATGTAGGCATAGGACACGCCCCCTGCCACACCCCCTTAAAGGAGAATTAACCAAAAATAAAGATTAATTAAATCCACAAGGACTTTTTTATCACTACTATTCCTTTATAATGGCTTTTAAAATGTACAAATGCAGCAATTTAGAAATTGGATGAAAGGTTTAGCACTGGGAAACACTTTTTGAAAGATAAAAAGTGCATTTTATATACAACTATATAGATCAGACCAAATAGAGGGACAAATAAGGAGGAATGAGGGACAGAGGGACATTCCTCCAAATCAGGGACAGTCCCTCCAAATCAGGGACAGTTGGGAGATATGTGTTACTATGAAACAACTTTATTAGAAGTTATGAAATACCATACAGCTGTATACCACATATCACATCATTGTTACCGCCTGATTCCTCCTGTATTGAATTGTATTGTAACTGTACTGTTTGCCCTAACATTGTAAAGCGCTGCGCAAACTGTTGGCGCTATATAAAAACTTTATTATAATAATAATAATAATAATATTAATAATTGCTGTCTAGGGTACTTCATGGCTAGGAAGCAGACGGTTCTTGTATTCCAAGTATATTTGTGCTGTTTCGTACCTCCCAACTTTTTGAGATGGGAATGAGGGACACCTATTAGCAAATGTATGTAAGCATAGGACACACCCCTGCCACGCCCCTTTAAAGGAGAATTATACAAAAAAAAAAGATTACTTAAACCCACAAGTGCTTTATTTTTACCACTACTATTCCTTTATACTGGGTTTTGAAATTTACAAATGCAGCAATTTAGAAATTGTATGAAAGGTTTAGCACTGGGAAACACTTTTTGATTTGACAGAAAATTACAGTGCTACACATTGAAAAGAAAAAGTAATTTTTAATAACATGCAATTACAATATGACTTGTGTAGCAATTGTATATGCTATAAAAACATTTTTATTTACAGTTTTTTCCCATGAAAGTAAAGTTAATCTTTAATCACTTCACGCGAGATGATGTACCTGTACGTCGTTTTGAGGAAGTGGTTGTACTGGGGTGAAGCCTGCAGCTGGTAGCGTGAGGAGAAAAAAAAAGGTGATCACCGGCGGCTGTGAGAGGGACATCAGTCCCGATTATGGAGAGCCTCTGCAAGGGCTTCTGTGCCACCTACCAGTGCCCACCAGCGCCACCTACCCATGCCAACAGTGCCATCCATCAGTGCCCACAGTGCCACCTATAAAAGTCACCAAACTGCCTCATCACCAGTGCTGCCTATCAATACCACCTACCAGTGCCCATCAGTGCCACCTACCAGTTCCCATCAGTGCCCATCAATGCCACCTATCAGTGCCCATCAGTGACACCCATCAGTGCCACTCATCAGTGCCACCTATCAGTGCCGTCTTATCAGTGCCCATCAGTGCCGTCTTATCAGTGCCCATCAGTGCCGTCTTATCAGTGCCCATCAGTGCTGTCTTATCAGTGCCTATCAGTGTCGCCTTATCTGTGCCTATCAGTGCAGCCCATCAGTGCCCATCAGTGGAGCCTCATCAGCGAATATCAATGAAGTCGAAAAATTACCTATTTGCAAATTTTTTTTAACAAACTATGAAACTTTTTTTTTCTAAAATTTCTGTCTTTTTTTGTTTGTTTAGCAAAAATAAAAATCCAAGTGATGATTAAATACCCCCAAAAGAAATCTCCATTTGTGTGAAAAATATGATGAAAATTTCATTTGGGTACAGTGTTGTATGACCGGGCATTTGTCATTCAAAGTGTGACAGCGCTGAAAGCTTAAAATTGGTCTGGGCAGGAGGGGGGGGGGGGGGGGGTGTTAAGCGCCCGGTAAGCAAGAGGTTATAGTAGTTAAAGAGGAACTTCAGTCTGCTCACATCATTTGTAATAAAAACATCTTTGCCATTCTGAAGCTTCCCTCCAACCACTTTGCATATTTTATATATACTATGATTATGTACTTGCCAAATATACTGCAGAAATCTCCCTTCACTGAGTCTGGCTGCATCCATTTTAACTGTGGGCAGCTGAAGCTGCTGCCTGTTCACTTCCTGGAATTACACAGACACACAGAGGCCATAGCTCCCAACTGTCAATGATTTCAAGGGACTGTCCCTGATTTGGAGCAATGTCCCTCTGTCCCTCTTTCCTCCTCATTTGTCCCTCCTTTTGGACTGATCTATAAAGCTGTATATAAAATGCACTTTTTTTCTTTCAAACAGTATTTCCCAGTGCTAAACCTTTCTTCCATATTCTAAATTTCTGTGTTTGTAAGTTTTAAATA
>JBBGZY010000596.1:535000-727500 GCA_037952925.1 Lithobates clamitans | reverse complement strand
CCCATAATCTCCTAGTGCCCGGGGGCCCCATGAGTTATCAGTCCACCACTGTATAAAACCTGTACCAGCCAATGATGAACTATGAGCCCCTAACATAACATGACATTTATGCCCCGTACACGCGATCAGACTTTCCGACAACAAAACCGTGGAATTTTGTTCGAAGGTTGTTGGCTCCAACTTGTCTTGCATACACACGGCCACACAAATGTTGGCCAACAATTACGAACGTTGTGACATACAAGACGTATGGCGAGTCGATAAAAAGGAAGTTCAATAGTCATGCGCCACCCTTTGGGCTCCTTCTGCTAATGTTGTGTTTGGTGAGCATCGATTCCGAGCATGCGTGTTTGGACTTTGGACTTTTGTCCGACGGACTTGTGTACACCCGATCGGAAAGTCCAACAACACACATTTGTTGGAAAATTTGAGGACATGCTAGCCAACATTTGTTGGCGGAAAGTCTGACAACAAAGGTCCGATGGAGCGTACACACGGTTCGGACTTTCCGCCAACAAGCTCACATCCAACATTTGTTGTTGGAAAATCTGATCGTGTGTACGCGGCATAAGGCCTGTCCTAACCATAGGTTTAGGACAGACATAGATCTAGAAGGTCTTCTAAGGTCATCTGGCAGATACTATTTTGCCCCTGACCTGGCAAATCCCACCGCTGTAACAATTTAAAAAAAAAAATCTTGGGGTGGGGGGCATTGGTACTAGCTTCAGAACGCTGAAATTTGTCTATCAGATGGCTTTGGCTTCAAGTGAGTTTGACCTCTTCTTGCACCTCCAACTTAGTTCCCCACCTAAAGACTAGCTCCTTTTTGGGAGTTAACCATTCAATTTCAACGCAATATTCCTGGAATAATTAGGGAATGTGAGTCCTTTTCCTTAATGCTTTGCTTTTAACAATCTGGAACCCCTTTCAAATTCTTTATTCAGGGAAAGGAAAGAACATTCAGAGTTTATACATTACAATACAATGCATTACAGATGTGCAAAACATTTTTTCGCGAGGTACTATTACAGAATGGGGTCCATGTAACACAAGTATAGCAATCTTTTCGCTGAAGTCATTTTCATTTTTTTCAAGGGCCTAGTAAGTACCTTAGGAAGGACATTGGCACAGTAGTAAGAAGACAATGTTGGAGAAAGCAGTGAGAGAAAAAGTACACGGGGAAGTGGGCCAGTATGACTATATGGAAAGGGAGTGGGCCTGGGTGGGGGGGGGGGGGAGGAAGGGGATTGTCCAGATGCCCCTGTCCCCTATCATGGTCCATGGAACCAGCCCTGTATATTTTGAAAAATGGTAGGGTTCAAGGTAAAGATGCCAGTAAGGGAGCTAGTGGGGTTCGATCTTCTTTGGCATTTTTTCTATCATCTGGAGTGGAGGAGGAGCAGGTTTCTCAGCTAAGCACACCCTTCGGCTTGCAATCCTGAGCTAAGGGCAGGTGGGTTCCAGGAAGTAAATGCTACATGAATCATCTGCCCTTCCTCAAGATGGCCATGGCTAGAAATGCTGGGGGAGTGTTCTTCAGAGGGATTTCTCAAAAAAAATAAAGCATGGAGACATGGATTTATGGTGGAGTTTGCTCTAAATATTAAAAATGAATTAAAAAGCGTTTTCAGTTTGTGTTGCTCAGATACAGTTAAGTTCCACTTTAAAGTTTTACTAAACCCAGGAGCCTGCATTCATTATATCTGGTCTACCACAGTACACAGAACATCGGAATGCAATTATTTTAGTAAATATAAACTGCTAAATACCTTTTTCTCATCAGCAGTATATAGCAGTCTTGTGACTTCTATCCGTGTCTGATTAAAGCCTGTAGGAGGAGTTTTAATTCTCCTCTGACTGTCCAATAAAGGCTGTAGGACCCCTGACCCTCTGTCTGGACAGTGCTGATTGGCCCTGTGCTGATCACATGCACCAAGAGAAAAAAAGAGTCTCTAGCAATACACACCAAACTGAGCATGTGCAGAGTGACTCCAAAGGCTCTGTGTTATCAGGCGATGGATTGGGGACAGTGGAAGAAAGGGAGGATCAGAGAAGAGAGGATCAAGCAGCCTTTTTACACAATGCAGAGGATTAACCCCTTAGGTTCCACAGTGAGTATAACAAGCATGCTTTACTGCATATACAGACTGATTTTACTGTTGTGGGTTTAGTAATGCCCCGCACACACGGTCGGACTTTGTTCGGACATTCCGACAACAAAATCCTAGGATTTTTTCCGACGGATGTTGGCTCAAACTTGTCTTGCATACACACGGTCACACAAAGTTGTCGGAAAATCCGATCATTCTAAACGCGGTGACGTAAAACACGTACGTCGGGACTATAAACGGGGCAGTGGCCAATAGCTTTCATCTCTTTTTTTATTCTGAGCATGCGTGGCACTTTGTCCGTCGGATTTGTGTACACACGATCGGAATGGATTTTTTTGTCGGAAAATTTTATATCCTGCTCTCAAACTTTGTGTGTCGGAAAATCCGATGGAAAATGTGTGATGGAGCCTACACACGGTCAGAATTTCCGACAACAAGGTCCTATCACACATTTTCCGTCGGAAAATCCGACCGTGTGTACAAGGCATAACACTTTAACTCTAGGCAGCAGTAAATGTAGCAGTTAGTATGGGAAAGCTGTTGCAGGTCAGATCTTCTACTGAGCTTTGGTTGTTGCTGCATTCCATGACATGAAAAATTACTTTTAACTTTTTCATTGCAGCCTGTTTAAATGAACAACTGCATGGTTGCATCACTGGTTTTCCATGATGTGGAAAGTGAAAAAATAGCACAGGACCAATAGGGTTATTTGAATGGCAATGCTATCTTAAAATGATGATGTTGGTGTAAATCAGGGATATGCAATTAGCGGACCTCCAGCTGTTGCAAAACTACAAGTCCCATCATGCCTCTGCCTCTGGGTGTCATGCTTGTGGCTGTCAGAGTCTTGCTATGCCTCATGGGACTTGTAGTTCTGCAACAGCTGGAGGTCCGCTAATTGCATACCCCTGGTGTAAATGATCTGGTTCCCAGGCAAGCAGCTTCTACACCCCAGATGGTCCACGGTCTCCTTGGCTTGTAGTGCAATGTTCCAAAAAAGGAAATTGAAGCGCCACACTACTGCTAAGAAGTCCAGATACAACTTTATTCCCATAAAAGTCAGAAGGACAATCCAAAAAGTAACTAATGTGTTTTGGGGGTCCAAGAGCATCCCCTTCATCAGAGCTAGGAATTACAAAGGGACATCTCTATATCAATTGTATTGATATCAGATTGATATGGTGCTGTCCTTATGTTTTTTTTTGTAGCCCTGATAAAGGGGGCTCTTAGACCCCTGAAACGTGTTGGATACTTTTTGGATTGTCCTTCTAACTTTTTATTGGAAAGATATGCCCGGCACTAATGAGGAACGAATTAAGGAGAGGAAATACATGACTGGGTGGAAGGGGAACCAAGCTGGAGGGGTTAACTATTTTAAAGGGGGTGGTCAGTGACTGACCCTTACCTGATTGGCTGAGCAGACAGGGTGATGGCGTGGATCTGGAGAGTATGGTTTCTGGGGAGGAGGGGATTTTGGCTCACTCTCAGATCTGAAATTGTTGGAAGAATGTCCCTCCCTTCCACCCTTATGGTTCAAGGAACTCTGAGTTATTGTTTTCTTTGGTATGCTGTTGCCGTTTGGGGTCCCTAATAGGGGGCTGGTCTGAGGCTCAGGCTGTATGAATGGCCAGGGCCACTGTGACGTCACTCCCGCACATGCCCATAGGAGCCCTCAGCCCTGGCACGGAGCTCTGAAGGTATGGCACAGTATGCTGCCCCTTCAGAGCGCATGCGCCGGTGACGTCACTGGCAGCATCCCTTGTGAATATCTAATAAACAGTGCTCTAAGCTTACCTATAGGTACAAGTTCAAAGTTGGAGTTTACCTCCACTTTAAGGCAGACGTTCTAAATTGCATAATTGTTGCAGTTCAGTGTCTCAAAGCTTTGAAACCAATAAGTCAGCATGACAGCTAGCATTTCCAAAAGAGCATTTAGCATTGACATCTTCTATAAATTATCTCACGACAAGAATATTTTATTAAACCGTTGATATCCGCTGATACTTCTCCGACCCTCCTAGGGTGGACTCTTGACACTTTCTGGGATTGCTGCAATTTTCTCAGGGTCTTCTTTCATTCCTCCTCTCTGATGTTTCCAAGGAAAAGAATTTAGGTTTTCCTGACAGTATCACTTTGCAAGGGAACTTTTATTTAGATTCTTGTTAGCAGATCGTCTATCAATCCCCAGATAACCCAAAACCTGACGGGCCCTGTAGATAATTGCAACCAGCCAGGGTGATGTAAACAGGCTCTGTTGCTTTAGCTGCAGGTTGTTGGTTTGAGAAGGCTCAGGGGAGGCTTTTTTATTCCAGAGTTTCTATAAATGATATGACTGTAATGAATAGGCAGCCAAGAGAAAACAGTTGTGTGTGTGGTTTTCATTTAGAGTTGGTTTCCTTCCAGAGTGTTTCTTCCAAAGGATCAGGGAATGGGTCCACGTGGTGGCTCAGTCTGGTTTTGCTTCAAATATAAATAGAATGTAGCATTTACTGTCGGAGTTCAGGACACACCTTGTGGAATGTGCAGACCAAGGATCCCTATGCCACGAAAATGATCGTGCCCTGCACAACTATTTCATTTTATACATACACTTTACATTCTTTCTAGCTTGTGTAGAGTGACCATTAAGGGCAAAGTATCCTATAATTCCAGCAAGTAGTCATGTTGAATAACTTCTATAAACCTTTCCAGAGAACATTTCACGCATGACTATTTTACATGCTTGAATTGCCATATGTTTGTGATTATATTTCGTTAACAAATTTGTGGTTACAACTAAGGACAAACAAACTGGTATGACTGAAGACTGGGTTGGGAGAGAACCAGTTTACTCTGCCAGGTCAACCTCTTCTATCATGAACTTGTAAAGGGTCCAAGTCCACTTCTTGCATGCACAGTATGCAGCAGCTCTTCCTCTCCTTCTGCAGCCCCCCCCCCCTTCTTGCCCTAGAACAGAGTAAACAAATCAGTAGGTTATACACGTAGGCATTTTCCAACCATTCATATTTTCACAGACAGTCATGAAAAATGCAAATCTATGATGTTTGTTACTTGGCTCATTCCATCCATAAAGAATGTAGCATCTTGTTTTGGAATTGATTGGCAGGGCTGTATTAACAGAGGAACTACGTGGAAATTGCCTATGAGGTTCCACCAACATAGAACTTCTGCCAGTGTCTACCCTGCCATCTCTGATCAGCAGACTCACAGTTTATTTGGGGCTTGGTCTCATAGAAACATAGAAGAGTGATGTTCGAAAAAAGACCAAGTGGTCCATCAAGTGTGCCCCATTTTTTTTTTCACTGGGTGGGTTGTTACCAGTGTAGCCAAAGGCACCAAATCCTTGTGAAGCCAAAATTGAAGTGGTTCTAAAGGCTGAAGGTTTTTTACCTTAATGCATTAAGGTAAAGAATCCTTCTGAGTGAAGCTCCCCTCAGCCCCCCTTATATATACCTGAGCCTGATTTCAATACAGCGATGTGCCCGACTCTCTCCTTCCTCATAAGCTCAGAGACAGCACTGGGAGCCATTGGCTGAAAGCAGGGGGAGGGTCCAACCCACACTCATGGACCCACAGAGTGGGCTCTTGAGCAAGCCTGCGCACACGAGTGCCCCCATATCAAGCAACTTGCTTTGGTGGACTGGTGGGCAATTTGGGGGGGGGGAAGCCCAGTGCGTCTGCGAGCGATCCAAGAAGACAAGAAGACAAGGATCAGGTCTGCTCTGTGCAAAACCATTGCACAGAGCAGATAAGTATAAATATATTGAGTCTATTCAGTGAAGAGTTGTTGCCCAGGGTCTCAAAATAATAACCCATTGTCACAGATACACTTAAGGTTAGGAGGACAAATAGGAAGACAGAGTGGTCTGAAGACCACTGTTCGGATCCTCATGACCTATGCAGCGACCCTGTGGCTGCCCAAACCACCGTTCTTTAGCATACTATGGAAGGTCTACTGTAAGTAATATGTTTTTATATACCCCAAACAAATGTTTTCTTCACTATGTATAGTTTTTGATATTTTTTAATGAGGTTGATTAATACAATTATGTGCATTTTAACTATTTGAGCATGATCCTTCAGCACCGTAAAAAGGCCATCTCTATACAAGTGCTTAATTTTGCTACATTTTTTTACTATATTATTTTTTTTTTTTATTTCCATTTTGGGTCTAAGTCTAGATCTACGTTTGCCCCAAGCATGTTTGAATTCACTTACTACTGATTACTACTGACTGATTATCTCTGCTGGACGCCTGTTTCAAGCATTGGGCTACTCAATGCTCCAGGCAGTTGAATGGAGCAAGGGGGCAACTAAGGGAGGGAGGGTAATGCCCGGCACACACAATGAGATTATCGGACAAATGATCGTCCGTTTTTTTTTTGCATGATAATCTCAGATCTAATCTGATGAGTTTACTAAAGTCACAAAAGTTATCGTACGACAGAAAAAAAATCGGAAGTGATGTCATGTGTTGTAATGCATTTGTATTGCATTTTCGAATGACAGTTGTACTGATTAAAAGAAAATCGTACGATCTGGCATCGTATTGAAAAAAAATTTGTGCATGTCCGATCAAATAATATTGGATGAACTCTCCTGATTGGCTCTTGAAAGCTCTGTACAAATGATCAGATTATCACATGATCGCTCCGAAATCTGCATTTTTTGTACGATTTTCTGATTGTGTGCCCCGGGCATAAGTGTGTACAAGTCGAAAGGATGACTGTTAAAGGAGAAGCAGGTGCGGCTCAATCTCAATTCCCACCGGTGCTGGCATCCCATGCGTTTGAGAGTTTATTGATAGCAGACCAACTTGACAAACCCCTGTCCTCCTAATACCAGTGCTTGGCCCAATCAGATACATCTAAAGTCATCGGTCTGTATGATGTATGGCAGCGAGATGTGTCCACCTTGATGGTTGGGCATTGGGAAGAGGGTATACAGCTGTATCTCCTGATTTCCGCCCGGGATAGATGGATAAACTTATGTTTCTACACAGAGTCTACTACTCCCCTAATGTCTCTCTATGATATATCCTTTGTTGGACCCTACTTGTCCTAAATGCAGACTGGATGTTGGTACATTTATACATATGATTTCTTCTTGCCCTACTCTACAGTCGTTTTGGAGTGAGGTGGTGTCTGAACCCAGTGCCTTAAGTGGGGTGGTGGTGCCTATGGACCCGCTAGTTCTTCTACTGGGTATCCATGATACATTGCCTACTACCCATCATAAACCTTTTTTTTGTTGTTGTATGCATTGAACTATGCTAGAAAGTCCATGTATCTTGGATCTAAGCTAGAGACCTAAGGTCATGAGCCCTCTATGTAATTGGAGTCCGCAAAATATCTGCCACACCTGTCTACCCCAAATGCATTTATTTATTTTATTTTCTCCTACCACCTTCGGCAGACTAGCCACAGGTTTACCTAGTATTTGGATTTTCCCTCCCCTGTCCTATATGCTAGGGACCTAAGTGTGTAGCTACTACTCTGTTGGAGCATTCGTTTATGTTATGAACCAATGAGCAATTTACCTTTCTGTCTACTTGCCACCACTGCCTTCTGTAACACGGTGTTGTTTTCGTTTGTGCCATCAGCCACTGTTAATCATTTCTTTGTATTCATGTGCCTTGTTTGTAATTTTTTGCAAGCCATTCAATAAACTCTACTCTTAAAAAAGGAGAAGCAGGGCCAAACCTCTTTTGGCCCCAGGGCCGTCTTTAAAGCAGGGCAAAAGGGGCAGCTGCCCCGGGCCCAGTCATTGTTGTGGGGCCCAAAGGAGTTGCCCCTTGAGCCTGCACTGCCAGCAAATAGTTGATAAGTGGATTTGGGAGGGCCCAATAAAATGATTGCCCAGGGTCCAATCAATATTAAAGATGGCCCTGAGCATATCCACAGTCTCCAACAACTCCTATAGCATATCCACAGTCTCCAACCACAGGCGCTAATAAGAATCAGATCCACGCATCAATTATTCTAAAATATATTTACAAAATTTTATTAAAAATTATTTTATAAAACCATTGTTTTGCAACATTTTGTCATATTTTGAGAACAGATGTTCAAATTGGCTTCCCATTGTGTCCTAAATTAACTACTGACGTTTTTAATATGAGGAAAGCTTTGAATTCTTAGACCAAATGGGTCACAATGACCTTCTATATATTTTCCAAGTATTTCATGTGGCAAAAATGTGTTGGCTTTCTTTTTACCAATCTCTATAAAATATAGTGAAAAGTCGTTTTTTCTGATTCCACCATATTAGCGTCACTGCATTTTTGTTGGATCTGAGACATTTGATTGTCTGTTGCAAGGCAAAATAATGGTTTTATGATTTCGGCATTTATGATTTGGATTATTTTCATTAAAGGAGGGCAAAAGGGGCAGCTGCCCCCGGGCCCAGTCATTGTTGTGGGGCCCAAAGCAGCTGCCCCTTGAGCCTGCACTGCCAGCAAACAGTTGATAAGTGGATTTGGGAGGGCCCAATAAAATGTTTGCCCAGGGTCCAATCAATATTAAAGACGGCCCTATTTCTCCTATGGGTCACAGGAGTGTACTTCTGTGGCCCATATTTAACCGACAGCTGGGTCACTCAGCGGGTCCAGACTCTGGAGAGGTTCCTACTTTAATGTTGGGATCCACCCATATGCCTGGATTGGCAGCTGGCTCAGCCTCTCAGTGAGCCGTTGAGTAGCCTGAGCAAGCCCCTCCCACACCCTGCACAACCTGGCTCTCCGGTGAGTGCTATAGGGGCAAACCAGAGCTCTCTGCTCACTGGAGACTGAGAACCGTGCGATAAGCAGTCTTTGATCGCTCCGTTCTCATTCTTAGAGGTGGTGGGGGACAGATAGTTCCACCTAGGTGTGTATGTACAGGTGCATCTCATAAAATTTGAATATCATCAAAAAGTTAATTTATTTCAGTAATTAAATTCAAAAAGTGAAACTCATATATTTTATATAGATGTGTTATGCAGCGTACACACAGTCGGACTTTTCGACCGGACTGGTCCGATGGACCGAGTCAGGTGGACAATCCGATCGTGAGTGGGCTTCATCGGACCTTCAGCGGACTTTTCCAGACGAAAATCAAACAGACTTTAGAATTGGAACATGCTTCAAATCTTTACGTCGTAACTCCGCCGGACCCAGAAATCCGCTCCTCTGTATGTTAGTCCGACAGACAAAAACCGACGTTAGGGCTGCTATTGGCTACTGGCTATCAACTTCCTTATTTTAGTCCGGTGTACGTCATCACGTACGAATCCATCGGACTTTGGTGGGATCGTGTGTAGGCAAGTCCGTTCGTTAAAAAAGTCAGTCGGAAGTCAGTCAAAAGTCCGTTGAAAGTCCGTTGGACCAGTCCGGTCGAAAAGTCCGCCCGTGTGTATGCGGCTTTACACACAGAGTGATATATTAAAAGAATTTCTTTCTTTTAATGTTGATGATTATGGCTTACAGCTAGTGAAAACCCAAAATTCAGTATCTCAGAAAACTAGAATATTACATACAGTAAGACCAATAAAAAAAGGATGGGGGGTGGGGGGTGGGATGAGTTACGGTGCTGGCGGGGAGTTGGGATGAGTGGCAGTGCTGGGGGGGGATCAGTGGCAGTGCTGCTGGACTTTTTGGTGTCTTGAAGCAGTGACACCAATGCCGGCATCAGGAGATAGGGTCTCCTTCAGCCTCTCACACTTCACATTACTCACCAGTCAGCTGGCCTCTAGTCTCTGCCCCCCAGCCATGCAGTGAACTGAATGGGTGGCTGCGTAGAGGCTTAGTGGGCGGCCTCCAGGAACAACCCAGCTCGGCGGCAACAGGCTCCAGGGACAGCCCTGCTGGGCGGCCGCGATAAGGCTGGGAGAGCAGTGCGGGCTTCAGGAACAGCCCAGGATTCGGTGACCCCTGGCAAATCGTCATTTGACCCCCGAGGGGGTCCCGACCCCCAGGTTGAGAACCACTGCTCCAAACACCAGTGCACCAACACCAGTAGATGACATGGCTTCCAAATCATAACGTACTGTGGTGTGTAACGCATCTATATAAAATATATGAATTTCACTTTTTGAATTGAATTACTGAAATAAATTAACTTTTTGATGATATTCAAATTTTTTTGAGATGCACTTGTATATTTGTTTTTTTTTTTTTCAATTCCTGAACTTCTCTTTTAAAGTGGAACTATGGGCAAAATTAGAAATTTGCATGTACAGTATGCAGTATCCTGTCTCCTCAATTAACACATTCATTTCTGTTTTTCTGAGCCCCACCACCCTTTAATAAATATTTATTACTTGCCAATACTGCTAGTACATCCTTTATTTTTTTTGCTGAAATATTGTAAAAAAAAATGTTTGCGGTCACCATCTTTTTCTTCTTTTAGGTAATTTTCATGCCTGTAAATCCATTTTTTCTGTGGGGAAATGTAATGCTATGGGTGTTAAAGTGCAAAAAAATGGATCTACAAGCAGGATCAACAGGTAATTAAATAGTTTTGGAAGTATTTAGAAGAAAAATGCTGTGCTAAGGACAGTGAGCGTCATCTATGTATTTTCTTTTTAAATTTTGCTCATAGTTCCACTGTGTGTAAACCTATTGCTTTGCCATGCATGAGCAAAGAGCAGGTACACGTCAAGAATTTTTTGGCTGCTAGTGGATTTTGTAAACTTAAGCCCCGTACACACGATCGGATGTTCCGACGGGAAATGTTCTATGTCAGGCTGTTGACAGAAAATCCGACCGTGTGTACGCTCCATCGGACAAGTGTTGTCGGACTCTCCACCAACAAATGTTGGCTAGCATGTCTTCAAATTTTCCGCCAACAAATGTCTGTTGTCGGATTTTCCGATCGTGTGTACACAAGTCCGTCGGACAAAAGTCCAAAGTACAAACACGCATGTTCGGAAGCAAGGACGAGCCGGAAGCGGTCGGTCTTGTAAACTAGCGTTCGGAATGGAGAATTAACATTTGTGACGTGGCAAATTATGAAATCTTGAAATGCAGCGCACAATTCTCTTCTTCTTTAATGGGATAATAATGAAGCTGCTTTGCTGGTGATACTGATGGAGTTATTGCAAACACATTTTCAAAGGCTTTTTTTTTCTAGTGATATCAAGAATAATATTATTATGTTTTGTTTTTTTTTATTTGGGCAAGTTACCACAACACCATTATCCCGTAGTTTTTAAGATCAAAGATACAACTATGTTGGTGTCCCTTGTCAATTTTACATTGTATTTTTCAAAATGTAACTGACTACTCCCAAACTGTCATTTGAAGTAAAACACATAGCCAAGTATTATTCTACACAATTATTTTACTGTGCATTAAAAAAAAAAAATAATTAGAAATGCTATCTGCCAATAGAACTTAACCAAAAAGTGCATTCTATGCATCCAAAAATATAGAAAATATACTAAATCAAATCATTATTCAACCAAAAATATAATGTCAAAACAATAACTCCAAGGCCAATAATAAATAACACGTTATCTCCTCCGATTCCGCAACATGGCTGGTTGACGAACGGCCGTTCAGAAACGTACTGAAAAGCTCTAAATGAAAAACGCGAAAAGAAAAGCGCGAATCAACACTCACCAAACTTCTACTAACACGAAATTAGCAGAAGGAGCCCAAAGGGTGTCGCTAAAGAGCTGAAAAACCACATAGTACGTCTAGTACGTCACTACATTCGTAATCGTCTTGTGTATGCAAGACAAGTTGGAGCCAACAACCTTCGAACAAAAATCCACGGTTTTGTTGTCAGAAAGTCTGATCGTGTGTACGAGGCATAAGTCTGACTAATGTATATTTTCCTGGCTCATTGCTACATGTCCCCATCCTCTTCACAGACTATGCTGCCAATCCACCGGGACTATGACCCCTGTCTGTTGTACCCCAAAGCAGGGTAAGAGTGAATGATGTCCTTATAATTGTTATATAATATTAAAGAAAACTAAAGGATACAAGATAAAGTCTGGAGTATGGAAAGCTCTCACTTTTTTCAATTCCACATTTCCTTTCCTGTGTGTGGTCTGGGAGCCTTAAGCCTTACATCCTGCAAGAATCCACTTCTGAGAATATCTGTCCACTTCAATATAAATAATACAGGGCTGGGGCTGTCTGAGCCATATGAGTATTTGGGTTCCATACAATATGTGAGTTGAACTATAGACATGAAGCAATATTCAGCTCATAGTCTGCAGCAAACTTTCCCAAACTTTTCAACACTGAGGAACCCTTGAAATAATTACAGCTTATGGGAAATTAGCATGGACAGTAAGTTGTGGATATTAGATAAAATACAGTAAAGGAGTAAGGAAATCTGGTGTACTTAGTGCAATATTTCTTTTCAGTAATGATAATAAAATAAAACAAATAAAAAGGATAATAACCAAAAAAGACATGCAGACCATGAAAATTAAAGTGCCTCCTTTGCATTACTAGTGAGCGGAAAATTGCCCTTCTTACACTAGTGGTCCATGCAGTGTAACTTCACATTGGTGGTCAAAGTGCCCACCTTGCATTGTTGATCAGTGTAGTGCCCCCTTACACTGGTGGCCCATTTATTGCCCCCTTATATTTGCAGTCATTGTAGTGACCCCTTAAATTGGTGGTTTTGTGTATGGCCTCCTACATTGGTGGTCAGTGTAATGCACCCTTATAATGGTGGCAGAGGCGTAACTAGAACCTTCAGGGCCCCGGTGCAAGAAACCATGATGGGCCCCGCTTCTATCCGAGCCCCGGGCTTCCAATTTTGGGAGATTGTCCATGGACATCCTCCCAAAACCGTGCTTCCTGCATGACCCCTGGGACGTGCATCCAGCGCAATCACATCGGCCCTTTACTAGGGCTGCTGAAATTAATCGCAGCATCGATGCATCGCGATTCGGGTGTCCCCGATGCGGCATCGATGCATGCGACCCGAAAAATCGATGTCTGGCCCCGCCCCCTCCCGGGAGAGCGCTCCGTACGTAAAGCTGTTACTAGTGTGTGTATTTTCCGCTCATGTGACTCTCGGCCGCGCCTCCCTCCTCTGAGTCCCCTGATTTCAGCCCCGCCCACTGACTGGAGCTATCAGGTCAGAAGAGAGGCGGGCGGGGCTGACATCAGGAGAGACGTGAGAGGAGGGAGGCGCGGCCGAGAGTCACATGAGCGGAAAATACACACACTAGTAACAGCTTTACGTACGGAGCGCTCTCCCGGGAGAATTCCCTGCTCAGGAGAGATGTGACAACCGGCGGGACACCGGCGGCTGGAGTGGAGATCGGGGGGAGATGGTGAGCATGCAGATCACCCTGCTCATTACAGGTTGCCACCAGCACCGGCGGAGCAGCATGTAAGTACAGAGGGGGAGGGGGGGCGCTGTGACACAAGTCCATATCATACAATTGTCTTCTATGTGCATTCATCACACCACAACTCTGCATTATTGTCCCCAGTCTGTGACCATCTCCTGTAGCATGTCCACAGTCTCTGATCATCTCCTGTAGCATGTCCGTCCGCAGTCTCTGATCATCTCCTGTAGCATGTCCGCAGTCTCTGACCATCTCCTGTAGCATGTCCGCAGTCTCTGATCATCTCCTGTAGCATGTCCGCAGTCTCTGACCATCTCCTGTAGCATGTCCGCAGTCTCTGATCATTTGCTGTAGCATGTCTGCAGTCTCTGATCATCTCCTGTAGTCATTTGGGGGCAGTCTGGAGCTCCTCTTTAAGTTGTCTGCACTGTTTACACTTTGCTACATGCAAGGAGTGTTGTCTTTTTTTTAAGAACAGATAAAATTAAAAAAATGGAGTTCTTCTGACTACTTAAATTTTTTGGATGAAAAACGCGCGCAGTAATCGTGATGCATCGTTAATCGTGGACCTGATAATCGTAATCGAATCGAATCGTGAGGCCAGTGAAGATGCGCACCCCTACCCTTTACCATGTGATCAGCTGATCACATGTCAACAGACTTGCCGGTTATCCACAGCCCTTTCCTCACACACTGTGTCTGTGTTAGGAAAGGACTGCCGTTAACTGTCAAGAATGTCAGTAAGTTGTTTAAACTGAAAATCAGTGCCCCAATCATCAGTGCCATCTATCAGTACCCATCAGTGCTGCCTATCAGTGCCCATCAGTGCCTTCTATCAGTGCTCATCTGTGCCTTCTATCAGTGCTCATCAGTGCCTTCTATCAGTGCTCATCAGTGCCCATCAGTGCCTTCTATCAGTGCTCATCAGTGCCTTCTATCAGTGCTCATCAGTGCCCATCAGTGCCTTCTATCAGTGCTCATCAGTGCCTTCTATCAGTGCTCATCAGTGCCTTCTATCAGTGCTCATCAGTGCCCATCAGTGCCTTCTATCAGTGACCATCAGTGCCTTCTATCAGTGCTCATAAGTGCCCATCAGTGCCTTCTATCAGTGCTCATCAGTGCCGTCTATCAGTGCCCATCAGTGCCTTCTATCAGTGCTCATCAGTGCCCATCAGTGCCTTCTATCAGTGCTCATCAGTGCCGTCTATCAGTGCTCATCAGTGCCTTCTATCAGTGCCCATCAGTGCCTTCTATCAGTGCTCATCAGTGCCGTCTATCAGTGCCTTCTATCAGTGCTCATCAGTGCCCATCAGTGCCTTCTATCAGTGCTCATCAATGCCTTCTATCAGTGCCTTCTATCAGTGCTTATCAGTGCCTTCTATCAGTGCCTTCTATCAGTGCCCATCAGTGAATGCTATCAGTGCCCATCACAGTGAATGCTATTAGATCCCATCAGTGCCGGACAGCACGGCTCTGAGTGGAGATCGTGTGTCATATAACAATAGCACAGAGAGACAGCGGCGGCGGCATTAATGTTCTATTTGTCGGTCCTCTCTGGCACGGATGAGAGAGGACACACAGCTGATCTCACGGCTCCCCCTTCTCCCCCCTCCCCCCTCCTGTCTGCTCCGCGGGAAATGTGAGCTCTTTAGCTTCACACTTGAGTGCCCGCGGAGCACACAGGAGAGGGGAGGGGGGAGAAAGGGGAGCCGTGAGATCAGCTGTGTGTCCTCTATCATCCGTGCCAGAGAGGACCGACAAATAGAACATTAATGCCGCCGCCGGTGTCTCTCTGTGTTATTGTTATATGACACACGATCTCCACTCAGAGCGTGTGAGAAGAGCAACCCCGCTGGGCCCCCCCCACAGTGGCAGAATGCCGGGCCCCATCGCAACTGCAACTGTTGCGATCCCGGTAATTCCGCCACTGAATGGTGGTTAGTGCAGTGTCTCCTTACAATGGTGATCGAGCGCACTCTGTGCTCGGGGTAAATCGGCCTTTTACCATGTAGGTAAAGGTTGTGAAAGTGCATGGTATTGAAGTGGTTAAAGTGGTTTAAAGGTTCAGTTTTAAAAATAAATAAATAACAAACACGTCATACTTACCTTGGTTTTGCACAGAGTGGCCCCCGCTCCTCCTCTTCTCGAGTGCCCCGTGGAGAAGCGATGTCCTTCGTGGACACCCATGCGGGCACGCTCCCATGTCCTGCTGTGTCCGTAGACATAGACAGCAGGACTCGGCTCCGCCCACCGGCACCTGCATCATTGGATTTGATTGACAGTAGCGGGAGCCAATGGCTGCGCTGCTATCAATCTATCCAATCAGGAAACGAGACACCGGCTGGAGTTGGTGTGCTTGTTTCCATTGTGGGAATTACAGGGCTCAGGTAAGTAAAAGGGGGCACAGCTGCAGCACAGGAGGTTTTTCACCCTAATGTATAGAATGCATTAAGGTGAAAAACAGGCGAGGGTTTGTCTACAACCCCTTTAAAGGTGCATCAAAACTCCCCCTTTAACCTAATTGGCCTAAATAAGTGCTTAGGTGAGGAAACACAGACTATTGTCTGCAAGGGCCCTGAGGGCCACATAAGGATTGGAAAGAAAGGCCCCTAGGCTTCATGTTGTACAGCAGAGATCTATATGTGACACCGCAACTCATACTTTACTGCATTCAAGTGTGTTTTAGGCCCCTTTCACACTTGTAAGACCTGAAAGTCACGCAACTTTGACGCAAGTGTGACACGACTTGAAGCAATGCCTGTGTAATCTTGAGGTCTATGGACCTCAAGTCGCATCAAAGTCGGGCCAAAAAGTACAACATGGCACCTCATAGCAAAGAACTCTCTGAGGATCTGAAAAAAATAATTGTTGCTCTACATAAAGATGGCCTAGGCTATAAGAACATTGCCAAGACCCTGAAACTGAGCTGCAGCACGGTGGCCAAGACCATACAGCGGTTTACCAGGACAAGTTCCACTCAGAACAGGCCTCGCCATGGTCGACCAAAGAAGTTGAGTGCACATGCTCAGCATCATATCCAGAGGTTGTCTTTGGGAAATAGACGTATGAGTGCTGCCAGCATTGCTGCAGAGGTTGAAGGGGTGAAGGGTCAGCCTGTCAGTGCTCAGACCATACACCACTCACTGCATCAAATTGGTCTGCATGGCTGTCGCCCCAGAAGGAAGCCTCTTCTACAGATGATGTACAAGAAAGTCTGCAAACAGCTTGCTGAAGACAAGCAGACTAAGGACATGGATTACTGGAACCATGTCCTGTGGTCTGATGAGACCAAGATAAACTTATTTTGTTCAGATGGTGTCAAGTGTGTGTGGCGGCAACCAGGTGAGGAGTACAAAGACAAATGTGTCTTGTCTACAGTCAAGCATGGTGGTGGGAGTGTCATGGTCTGGGGCTGCATGAGTGCTGCTGGCACTGGGGATCTACAGTTCAGTGAGGGATCCATGAATGCCAACATGTAATGTGACATACTGAAGCCGAGCATGATCTCCTCCCTTCAGAGACTGGGCCGCGGGGCAGTATTCCAACATGATAGCGACCCCAAACACACCTCCAAGATGACCACTGCCTTGCCAAAGAAGCTGAGGGTAAAGGTGATGGACTGGCCAAGCATGTCTCCAAATCTAAACCCTATTGAGCATCTGTGGGGCATCCTCAAACGGTATGTGGAGGAGCGCAAGGTCTCTAACATCCACCAGCTCTGTGATGTCATCATGGAGGAGTGGAAGAGGACTTCAGTGGCAACCTGTGAAGCTCTGGGGAATTCCATGCGCAAGAGGGTTAAGACAGTGCTGGAAAATAATGGTGGCCACACAAAATATTGACACTTTGGGCCCAATTTGGACATTTTCACTTAGGGGTGTACTCACTTTTGTTGCCAGCGGTTTAGACATTAATGGCTGTGTGAAAATGGAAAGTGCAGTGCTGGGCTTAGTGATATATATATATATATATGTGAGTAATAAAGAAATCAATGAATCAATTAAATAACAAAACCACAGTGAAAAATCCCAATCATTAATGACAAATCAACAGTAATTAAGTGCTCATAAATATTACTAAAAGGTTATGTGTTAAAAAACCAATGAACAAAATGAAAAATAAAGTCCAAAATTATGATGTGTTGATTTTCGATACAGGGTCCGGGGTCAGTTTTCACCATTCAGTGCTGCCCACCACCTGATGGTAAAGAAATTGAGGCTTACCAGAAAGCCTGTGACCGCCCTTAGGCCCCTTTCACACTGGGGCGGATTGCAGGCGTTATTGCGCTAAAAATAGCTCCTGCAAACCGCCCCTAAACAGCCTCTGCTGTTTGTTCAGTGTGAGAGCCCGGAGCGGTGCGCTGGCAGGAGAAGAAAAAATCTCCTGCAAGCCGCATCTTTGGAGCGGTGAAGGAGCGGTGTATTCACCGCTCCTTCACCGCTCCTACCCATTGAAATCAATGGGACAGCGCGGGTATACCGCGGTAATACCGTGGCTATAGCCGTGCTATACGAGGGGTTTTAACCCTTTTTCGGCCGCCAGTGGGGGGTTAAAACCGCACCGCTAGCGGCCGAATACCGCAGTAAAATAGCGCTGTTTTACCGCCGACACCCCCTACCGCCCCAGTGTGAAAGGGGCCTTACTCAGAGGGGTCCAAACAGGCTTAGTAGAAATATGTAGACCACTGATGGGATACTCCAGGGGGCACCACTGGGTAGGGACACCAACCTCCTTCATGGACGGCAAGCTAGCGACAACTTGAAGTGCCTCACAAGATACTGTCCCGGGATCGCTTCTCATAGAGCAGTCAGTAATTGCTTCCACGAATCCAACAAAGGTGAATCGTAAGTGCCAAAAAGAAAAAATGGGGAGAGACTCCACTGGTGTAGAAAACTTTGGCTGGTTTATTTAAAATTGCAAGTAAAAACAAGGATCTTCAACAAAATTGGTAAAAAAACAACACCACCGCCGTTTAAAATGAAAGCGCGCATGCGCGGTGTGTATTGCGTTGTGACCCTACAGCCATTTCGTCACAACTGACGTCATCAGGGGTGACCCCGGACCCTGTATAGAAAATCAACACATCATAATTTTGGACTTTATTTTTCATTTTGTTCATTGGTTTTTTAACACATAACCTTTTAGTAATATTTATGAGCACTTAATTACTGTTGATTTGTCATTAATGATTGGAATTTTTCACTGTGGTTTTGTTATTTAATTGATTAATTGATTTCTTTATTACTCACATATATATATACACAGGTATATATATATATCACTAATCCCAGCGCTGCACTTTCCATTTTCATATCTGTTTTTTGTGCCCTTATATCGGGGTTACAGGTGTACAGCAGCTGGACCATTTTTTTTATTTATAATTTTATTTTTCAACGTTTTCACGCACCTAGCGCAATTCTTTTTTTCTTTTATTAATGGCTATGTGTTGAGTTTTTTTGAGGGGACAGCAAATTTACACTGTTATACAAGCTGTACACTCACTACTTTACATTGTAGCAAAGTGTCATTTCTTCAGTGTTTTCACATGAAAAGATAGAATAAAATATTTACAAAAATGTGAGGGGTGTACTCACTTTTGTGAGATACTGTACATGACCATTAACAGGGCTCTGTTTATATCAATAAAGTTACCATAAGGGGCTTGTTCTTATCTTGCCAGTGCCCTAACCCCCCCCCCCCCCTTACCTGACCTCTCTCCTCCTACACCCCCAGAAATCCTATGCCAAGACTGACTTTCTAAAAGCTAAAGTGAAACAAAAGGCAAAACTTTATTTTTTTTTAGTTTTGGATAGAGTAGAGATGGATTAGAACCCCTGTGTAAATTTCATTGCTGTCTGTGTCCCCATTAGGAAGATTCACCCTCCCTAATTGCCCTATTTACCATGATCACAAGAGTGAAAGGAAATCACAACGTTTGGGACGATTTGAGGGGAAATCTTCCTTATGCCGCATACACATGACCGGACTTTACGGCATACTTTGCCCGGCGGACTTTTCAATGGACTTTACGACGGACTTTACAAATGAAAAGACTTGCCTACACACGATCAACCAAAGTCCGACGGATTCGTACGTGATGACGTACACCGGACTAAAATAAGGAAGTTCATAGCCAGTAGCCAATAGCTGCCCTAGTGTCGGTTTTTGTCCGTCTGACTAGCATACAGACGAGCGGACTTTTCAACCGGACTCGAGTCCGTCGGATAGATTTGAAACATGTTTCAAATCTAAGTCCGTCAAACTTTTGAGAAAAAAAAGTCAGCTGGAGCCCACACACAATCGAATTGTCCGACGGAGTCCGGTACGCCGGACCAAGTATGCCGGAAAGTCCGCTCGTGTGTATGCGGCATTAAAGAACGCTAGTTCTGGTGACAACCAGGGGTTCCCTCACTTTGGATGGATTTGCTCTCACTTCCTGTTTTAGCGGTGGGACAGGAAGTGATGGGAAATCTCCACAATGAGACCCAGATGGAAAAAAAAAGAAATAAAACACCCGACAGGAGGTTACAACCCTCCCTTACTCTATCCAAAATGAAAAAATGCCTTTAGTTAATACTTTCAAATTTGTATATGATGTTGCCCACCCCATCTTGGCAGTGCTCTGGTGAATTGAGGGAGACTAAAGAGGGTGTCTGCCAGAAACCATGAATCAGACTGATACAGAAGATAAATCACACTTGTTTAATAATAATAAAAAAAGGTAAACAGGGTAAACATAGTCAAAACATAGCCAGAGTTCAGGAACCGGAACGGATAGTCAGACAAGCCAAAATATCAGATAGCCAGAGAGGAGCGTAGTAGAACAGCAAGCAGGATCTGGAGCCAGAAGGAATGTCAGCCAAGCAAGTCTTTAATAGGAACACAGGAGAGCATCTCTAAAGATGTGACCAAGGTGAAGGCAGAGATCATATAGGATGGACGGCTTAAATAGGCAGGACTGACGAGCAGGATATCATCAACAGGTTAGTCACTGTGGAGAGATAGGAGCTGGCAATTAGCCAACAGCTGAGCGGCCAGCTCTGACAAGGAAGGGCTGATCCCAGCCCTGACAGTGTCTTATGTGCCCCATAAATACCCCAGGGTACCTTTTTTTTTATGTCAACCAGAAAGCAGGAAGTGCTGTCTAGGTAGGAGCAGGAGGCTGATGGTGCCCCATACAGACTCACTGCTATTCTAATAATTATGTTGACGGTACAGAATAAACTGGATGGCTGGCTTTGTGTTTTTTCCTTTGAAAATTTTGCTACAAAAAGCACAGAAACATGTTACAGTGAAAAGTTAAACAAAATGTAACAAATAATGATTTATGAAAGATGTAAAATATTGTTCAGTTATTATGAAGCGTTAATGCCTCGAAGGTTACATGCTAGCAAGATGTTCCACTCTTTATTAGGAAAAGTCTGTCCTAAGCTCTCAATTCTTGCCTGTGGTTAAGCCTGGCTGAAGCATTCAGTTCTGTAATAAAATAAAAATCTGATTTTCTCTGTGTGATGATTTGTGATCTCATCCCGCACTCAGAAAATCAGAAAATGCCAGTTACTCTTTTTTTTCATGTGATTCCCAAATATTTTAACTCACTGAATGACACCAAATTCGTGGTCTCTATCAGAAGGCTGCATGATGGGGTAACAACTTGTAATGAACCCAACTGCCCTGGGTTCATTCCTAGTTTGGATGCCAAAATTTGAACCCTCTTCGAAATCAATGATAGCTGAATCTGTCAAATTAAAAACGCCAATTTGAATCTTATGAGCTAATAGGCAAGGAGTAAAAAAAAAAAAAAATAGCGGGCAATGCAAATAAAAATAAAATTGTAATTCCTTTTTTACCAGAAGCTGTAATTTAAAAAAAAAAAGGCTTCTGCTGAAAAAAAATGTCCAATTTCCATAACCATTTGACCTCCCGAAGATCTACCCTCCTTCATGGCCAGCCCATTTTTTTTGCAATAAGGCACTGCGTTATTTTAAACTGACAAATGCGCATTTATGCCACGTTGTTCCCAAATTAAATTTTTTGGAATTGTTTCCCCCACAAATAGAATTTTCTTTTGGTGGTATTTGATCACCTCTGCATTTTTTTATTTTGTGCTATAAACAAAAAGACCAACAATTTTTGAAAAAAAAACAACAACAACATTTTTCACTTTCTGCTATAACACATATCCAATTAACCGATGTACATCGGCACAATGGCACGGCTGCGCAAATGGGCGTACCTGTACGTCCCCTTTAAGACGCGGCATTGTGGGCGCGTGCCCGCTGCGTACTCCGTGAGTGTGTCCCGCGATCGTGTCACGGAGCAGCAGAACGGGGAGATGCCTAAGTAAACAAGGAATTTCCCTGTTCTGCCTAGCAACCTGACAGAGATCTACTGCTCCCTGGGATCGGGAGCAGTGATCGTTGTCATGTCCTAGGTAGCCCCCCCCACAGTTAGAATCACTCACTAGGACACACTTAACCCCTTGATCGCCCCCTAGTGTTTAATTCCTTCCCTGCCAGTGTCATTTACACAGTAATCAGTGCATTTTTATAGCACTGTTCGCTGTATAAATGGTCCCAAAATAGTGTCAAAAGTGTCCGATGTGTCCCTCATAATGTTGCAGTCACGATAAAAATCACAGATCGACGCCATTACTATTTAAAAAAATAAATAATAATAAAAATGCCATAAATCTATCCCCTATTTTGTAGACGCTATAACTTTTGCGCAAACCAATTAATATACGCTTATTGTAATTTTTTAAACCAAAGATATGTAGAAGAATACATATTGGCCTAAACTAAGAAATAAATTTGTTTTTTAATATATTTTTTAGTGATATTTAATATAGCAAAAAGTAAAAAATATTGCTTTTTAAAAAAAAAATTGTCACTCTTTTTTGTTTATAGTGCAAAAAATATAAACCGCAGAGGTGATCAAATACCACCAAAAGAAAGCTCTATTTGTGGGAAAAAAATGACCTTTGACATCGGAAGTGACATCACCAACTCCTCCCGACGTGTTGTGTCACAGATTATGTGACTTCTTCAGCAGGAAGCTACTTTTAGGAATTATTTACATGGGCATACTATAGTGTGTTAACAATGTATATACAGCCTGTGTAACAATATACAATCACACCTGTGTGTGTATACAGTGCCTTGAAAAAGTATTCATACCCCTTGACATTTTCCACATTTTGTCAAGTTACATCCAAAAATGTAAATGTATTTTATTGAGATTTTATGTGATAGACCATCACAAAGTGGCACATAATTTTTAAGTGGAAAAAAAATGATAAATGGTTTTCCATATTTTTTACAAATAACTAGGTGAAAAGTGTGGTGGGCATTTGTATTCAGCCCCCTTTACTCGGATACCCCTAACTAAAATCTAGTGGAACCAATTGCCTTCAAGAGTCACCTAATTAGTAAATAGAGTCCACCTGTGTTTAATTTAATCTCAGTATAAAAACAGCTGTTCTGTGAAGCCCTCAGAGGTTTGTTAGAGGACCTTAGTGAACAAACAGCATCATGAAGGCCAAGGAACACACCAGACAGGTCAGGGATACAGTCGCGAAGTTTAAAGCAGGGTTAGATTATAAAAAAATATCCCAGGCTTTAAACATCTCACGGAGCTCTGTTCAATCCATCATCCGAAAATGGAAAGAGTATGGCACAACTGCAAACCTACCAAGACATGGCCGTCCACCTAAACTGACAGGACTGCAAGGAGAGCATTAATCAGAGAAGAAGACAAGAGGCCCATGGTAACTCTGGAGGAGCTGCAGAGAGCCACAGCTCAGGTGGGAGAATCTGTCCACAGGACAACTATTAGTCGTGTTCTCCACAAATCTGGCCTTTATGGAAGAGTGGCAAGAAGAAAGCCATTGGTGAAAGAAAGCCATAGGAAGTCCTGTTTGCAGTTTGTGAGAAGCCATGTGGAGGACATAGCAAACATGTGGAAGAAGGTGCTCTGGTCAGATGAGACCAAAATTTAACTTTTTGGCCTAAAAGCAGAATGTTACAGTATGTGTTGCCAAAAACTAACACTACACATCACCCTGAACACACCATCCCCACCGTGAAACATGGTGGTGGCAGCATCATGTGGTGGGGATGCTGTTCTTCAGCAGGGACAGGGAAGTTGGTCAGAGTTGATGAGAAGATGGATGGAGCTAAATACAGGGCAATCTTAGAAGAAAACCTGTTAAAGTCTGCAAAAGACTTGAGACTGAGGCGGAGGTTCACCTTCCAGCAGGACAACGACCCTAAACATACAGCCAGATCTACAATGGAATGGTTTAGAACAAAGCATATTCATGTGTTAGAATGGCCCTGTCAAAGTCCAGACCTAAATCCAGTCGAGAATTTGTGGCAAGACTTGAAAATTGCTGTTCACAGATGCTCTCCATCCAATCTGACAGAACTTGAGCTACTTTGCAAAGATGAATGGGCAAAAATGTGGAAAGCTGGTAGAGACATCCCCAAAAAGACTTGCAGCTGTAATTGCAGCAAAGGCTCTACAAAGTATTAACTCAGGGGGGCGCTATACAAATTCATGCCACCCTTTTCAGATATATATTTGTAAAAAAAAATGCTGAAAACCATTTATCATTTTCCTTCCACTTCACAATTATGTGCCACTTTGTGTTGGTCTATCACATAAAATCCCAATAAAATACATTTACGTTTTTGGTTGCAACATGACAAAATGGGGTATGAATACCCCATATCAAGGGGTATGAATACTTTTTCAAGGCACTGTATGTAAGTTAATAAAAAGAAAAGTTACGTTCACTTTGGATTATTTTTGGTACGCCCTCGTGTATGGGAACTGTTTATGCGACTTAAAGATTTGTAATTATATTCAGCTAGTCTAGTCCAGAGATTGAGCCAGCCCTTTCAGCCTTCCAGGTTGGTGACCTGACTCCATGCCTGACCTCCAGTTTAGGTCGGTGTAAAGTTTTTATACATGTTGCTTTGTCAGCAGTTAACATTGACGGTGCCAAACAATACATCTCTCAGCAGTGATCAGTTCTCCGGATTCAGAATAGATTCCAGCTAGTGTCTTTGGAGAGTTATTATTATGATATATATTCCATAGTAATACCGGTATATGTTTATACAAAGCATTCCATCTGAGATGCATACATCTGGACAAAGATTTGTTTTATCTGCTAGTGAAGCAAAGGATACTACATATTATCAATCAATGCAGAGGCCTAGGGCAAGGCAATGGGCAATATATTCCCTATGAAGCATCTGTGACTGCAACTTTGAGAAAAATACTTTAGGCAGACCTACATCAAGATACAGTACCCCCCACTCTCCTTCCCCATCCTGACTATTCTACTTCTTTACAACTATTAACGATTAAAGATGTGCTGAAATACCTTTCTTCCACCAATGAGCAAATCAGTTTAAAAAGTAAGAAATTTGGCAAAATTTTCTTGTCTATATATTTTATATACATATATTTTATATATATATATATATATATATATATATATATATATATATATATAGATAGATAGATAGATAGATAGATAGATAGATAGATAGATAGATAGATAGATAGATATGCAGATTTTTCTGATTTGCAGAGAATTATGGCAACACAGTGGCTTGGTGGTTAGCACTTATGTCTGGCAAATTTACCACCCTCCCAGCGTAGGATGCTCGGTACATTTAGTTTGGCTCTTTCTATAATCAAGGAAGCAGTGTTTGTTTGTTCAGGCCTGATCAAGGTTTCACAGGCTGGGAGTTTGATCTTTTCTCCTTGCCTCTGAAAGACGTTTCCAGAGCTTAGGGTGGCAGATTCAAATTAACCAGCCTGAATATTTGTCAAGCTCCAGCCATTCCCTGCAGAGGAGTGTCCAGTAGGGGGCTGGAATAAAGATAAATAGTTTGAGATACTGAAGAGCGGTACCAGAGGTGCAGGAACAGATGCTATCCAGCAGGCCATGGACCATGAAGCTGCTCCAGGAGGCCTCAGAAGCTCCAGGAGTAAATAACTTTACTGCAAAAAACTGACCGCAGAGGCCTGGAAGACAGTCTGTTGCTTTCCAGGGAGTGAAAACTAGGATGACCGCTCTGATGGTTAATGAGAAGATGTCCAGTATTTTGAAGGATACACATGCAAATTTTTTTTAAATTTGGGACCCTTGGATAAGTTACTCCTTCCCATTGCTGCCCCCATCTAGCTATGGTCCACTGTAAACTTCGCTTGCACAGGTCCGTAGTACTCGCCCTCTCCTGCGGCCTCTCTCTCTCTCTCTTTTTATTCTTTCTTTCTCCTTTCTCTTCCTTCTCTGTTGCCTTCCTTTCCTCTTCATTTCTAATATGAAGGCTATTAGACAAAGTCCTCAGGAAGGATGTACTGAAAAGTACAAAGAAGGGCAACAAAGCTAATAAAGGGTCTGGAGGATCTTAGTTATGAGGAAAGGTTGCGAGCACTGAACTTATTCTCTCTGGAGAAGAACCGCTTGAGAGGGGATATGATTTCAATTTACAAATACCGTACTGGTGACCCCACAATAGGGATAAAACTTTTTTGTGGAAGGGAATTTAACAAGACACGTGGCCACTCATTAAAATTAGAAAAAAGAGGTTTAACCTTAAACTTCGTAGAGGTTTCTTTACTGTAAGAGCGGCAAGGATGTGGAATTCCCTTCCAAAGGTGGTGGTCTCAGCCGGGGGCACCAATAGTTTCAAAAAACTATTAGATAATCACCTGAACGACCGCAACATACAGGGATATACAATGTAATACTGACATATAATCACACACATAGGTTGGACTTGATGGACTTGTGTCTTTTTTCAACCTCACCTACTATGTAACTATATGTGCTATGTAACTGTGTAACTTTAGGGGACAGCGCAGTATTGCTTTGATACTTACCCATACTTTACCCTGGTCCTCCTTGGTCCTGGTAACAGTTTACAATTATGCTATTTATCATACATACATCTGCTGTTTTTTGCATGCTCAATGTCACCCCTGCGTGGGCAAACCATGGCTTGTCATATTCTCTTGAAACTTTAATAAAAATATGGTAATAGAAAACTGACCGCAGAACTAAACCACCATGGTCCTGGTCCTGAGGGGTCTCATCTCACTCACTGGGTTGTGTCCGTAGGAAGCTGGAAGGCGGCAGTTGTCCTGGGGACTTGTGAGTAGTCACCCTAAGTCGATCCTTGAGACTGTGTGTTGGGAAACTGGACTGCTACCTATTACTGTGCGTGGCGCAAGGTACCCAGATGCCTTATGGCTTTCAGCTTTGAGGCCCCAGACTTTCCAGTATTCTATCAGTACTCAGGAAAAGCCTTTTTGCCAAGAAGATCTGCCTTATGGTCCCAAGCTGTGAGGCCCTAACCTGTGAAAGATAATTTCGTAGATAAACTGTGCTGCTCTAAACCTTCAAATCCAAAGCATGACCATAACAGACATGCTTTAGCAATATAAAATAATAACAAAATAACATTACGTAATCTAATACTAAGTAATCATATTAACAGTGAAAAAATCCCAAATAAAAGCGTGCTCGTGCAGATGTAAACAAAACAGGTCTTCAGGAAGACATCCATTCAGGACGAAACTGGTCGAGGTGTGGTCTATGTGCTGATGTCATTTGCTCCTGTTGGGGCACACACTTTCTACACATGCACAGCCGCGGCCATTTTTTCCTCCCTATGCAAGTCATACTTACTCAGTGCCCGTTCTTATAGGCACCTACAAATGTGAGTGTGAATTTTTTACAATATTTCTGTATGTTTTATTAATATTGAGCGGTTTTACTCTATGAGATCCTCCCTGGTACTTTATTTGCATGCATGATGGTACACCATCTGAGAAGGAGACTTAAGCCCTGTACACACGAACGGACATTCCGACAACAAAATCCATTGTTTTTTTCCGACGGATGTTGGCTCAAACTTGTGTTGCATACACACGGTCACACAAAGTTGTCGGAAATTCTGAATGTCAAGAACGCGGTGACATACAACACTTACGACGAGCTGAGCAAAATGAAGTTCAATAGCCAGTGCGGCTCTTCTACTTGATTCTGAGCATGCATGGAACTTTGTGCGTCGGAATTGTGTACACACGATCAGGATTTTACGAGAACGGATTTTGTTGTTGGAAAATTTGAGATCCAGATCTCAAATTTTGTTTGTCGGAAAGTCTGACAGAAAATGTCCGATATGGCCTACACACGGTCGGAATTTTCGACAACAAGCTCCCATCTAACATTTTCCGTCGGAAAATCCGACCATGTGTACGGGGCATTAGAAGTACTGTATATTCCCAAACACAAGCGCTACTGACCTGACTAGCAATAGTAGGTCAACAACTTATGGTGAGTGTCTGTCTGAATGGGGACACTGGAGGCATTGAGAAGTGGAGCAACTGTTTTGGTTACATCTGTACGAGCACTCCTTTATTTGGGACTTTTTACTGTTTTCACTGTTTATATGATTAGTTAGCCTTAATGTTATTTCGTTATTATTTTGTATTGCTATAGTGTGTCTGTTATGGTCATGCTATAGATTTTGTCTATGAAGGTTTAGAGCAGTGCAGTTTATCTATGAAACTAACTTTTGTGCTTAGTGTTTTGATTATAGCACTTGTTTTAACCAACTCCCACCTGCACCATAGCCGAAAGAAGGCTGCAACATGGGCTCACATTACCGGGAGGACGTCTTTGGACGCCCTTCCGTGATCACGCTTCCTGTGTGCCCCGTGTGGTACGCATCGGCACGGATTTATGATTGGCACAAAGCTGTCCTTCGGACACAGCTGATCACAGATTGGGGTAAAGAGCCAATCATAGTGCTTCTTTACCATGTGACCAGCTGTGTCCAATCACAGCTGATCAGGATTTTACAGTTATCGGCAGTCCTCTCCTCATGCTGACAGCATGAGAGGAGAGCCGATAACTGGCCAATTCACACAGAGTACATCTACACTGATAATCGGGGCACTGATCGTCAGAGTCCTAATGATCAGTGCAGCTCCAACAGTGCCCACAAGTGCTGCCAATCTGTGCCCAACAGTAGTGCCATTCAGTGACCATCAGTGCTGCCTGTCATTGCCTATCTGTGATGCCTGTCAGTGCCCATCAGTGCCTCCTCATAAGTGCCCATCAGTGCAGCCTATCAGTGCCCATAAGTGCAGCCTATCAGTGCTATTATGGCAACCTCATCAGCACACATCAGTGAAGGAGAAAAATTACTTATTTAGAAATTTTTATAACAGAAACACTTTTTTTTTTTTAAATGTTCAGTCTTTTTTAATTTGTTTAGCAAAAAAACACAGTGGTGAGTAAGTGCCACCAAAAGAAAGCTCTATCTGTCTCAAAAAATGATAAATATTTTGTTAGGGTACAGTGCTGCATGCATAACGTGAAGTGTCATTCAAAATGTGACAGCACTGAAAGCTGAAAATTGGCTTGGGCAAGAACAGGGTGAAAGTGCCCGGTAGGCAAGTGGTTAACCCGCAGCAGCCAAATTCACAGGAATTACCCGTATTTATCGGCGTATACCACGCACATTCATTTTAAGAGGGAAGTTTCAGGAAAAAATCTTACATTTTAAATAAGGAACTTTGAAGCAAAATAAGGGTCAGTGCCCATCTGCAGCCTCACCATTGCCATCAATTCAGCAGCCTCACCATTGCCATCAATGCAGCAGCTTCATCAATGCCTTCAATGCAGCAGCCTCACCATTGCCATCAGTGCTGCCTGATCGATGCCCATCTGCAGCCTAGAGGGGACAGGGAGGGGGGTGGGATGAGCGCAGACAGATTACATACAGTGAGAATCTCCTATGATAGACAGAACAGTGGTCCAATGGTGGCCCAGGAGACGGGACTTCCTATTACAGAGGCCGCCAAGTAAACAGGAGATTCTCACTGTATGTAATCTGACGGCGCTCGTCCCGCTCCCCTCCCTGTCCCCTCCGAGGCAGCTAAAATTGAAGTATTGGCGTATAACACGCACACGCTATTTGCACCCGATTTTCAGGGTGAAAAAGTGAGTGTTATACGCCAATAAATACATAGTATTCATTTACACATTTTATGCACTTTAACTGATTATCTACTGGGGGTGAGATCTTTTTAGATTAGATTAGCGTCCCATTCTGTACAATGGAACCGTTCTAATAGGAGCGACTCAAGTCGCTCCGACTTAGAAAAAGGTTCCTGTACTACTTTTGGGGCGACTTCAGGCGACTTTTATACAGAAGTCGTTTTGCAAGTCGCCGCTGAAGTCGTGTGCAGGTCACCTCACAGAGTCGGCCTGCAAGTCGTGTTGCCCCTGTGTGAACTGGCTCTAACATGCTAAGGAATCACCTCTTATGCCCCGTACAGACGGTCGGACTTTGTTCGGACATTCCGACAAAAAAATCCTAGGATTTTTTCCGACGGATGTTGGCTCAAACTTGTCTTGCATACACACGGTCACACAAAGTTGTTGGAAAATCCGATTGTTCTAAACGCGGTGACGTAAAACACGTACGTCGGGACTATAAACGGGGCAGTGGCCAATAGCTTTCATCTCTTTATTTATTCTGAGCATGCGTGGCACTTTGTCCGTCGGATTTGTGCACACACGATCGGAATTTCCGACAACGGATTTTGTTGTCGGAAAATTTTATATCCTGCTCTCAAACTTTGTGTGTCGGAAAATCCAAGGGAAAATGTGTGATGGAGCCCACACACGGTCGGAATTTCCGACACCAAGGTTCCCACCACACATTTTCCGTCTGAAAATCCGACCGTGTGTAAAGGGCAATAGTCTTCAGCTGTGAGGGTTTGGACTGCTCACTGTTAAGCTAGCTACAATTTTCTTGTACAGTTTTCCTTTAGATTTACCAAAACCATATAATATGAGGTCAAACCTAAGGGAAATTGAAAAAAAATACTGTATAATGTGTAACCAGCTTTTTATGTCAAAAAACTTTGCTTCATGGTCTTCAGCTGTGATGTGTTAGCCTATTCAATCAGTCACCTCATGGTCTTCAGCCCTGAAGGTTTTAGGGCTCTTTCACATGGTGGTCCACCCGACGGACTCCGCTTTGCTCAGTGGGGGATCAATCCGCTGACCCCCGCTGAGCAGGCAGATAACAGGTCCCCGCTCTCCTCTATGGGGAGATTGTATGAAAATGGACCGCCTGTCCGTTTTCATACGATCCCATCTGATCCGCCAGGATCGGATGTCAGCGAACATTTCACTGCTGACATCCTCTGCTCCATAGAGGTGGATGGAGTATCCGATCAGGTCCCCCTGGAAAACTGAAAGGTGGACGTACTCGGAAAGCCCGTGTGAAAGGGGCCTAAGACTGCTCAAGCACTCACGCACATTTAAGGAGAAGATAGTCCTCCAATTGCTATATGTTACTTGTTTTGAAGTATCCCATGCCCCTAACCACGCTCCCGTTACAAGTTATTCAAGCAAAAAACCTCCAAAAGACAACCCCCCCCTATACAGTGTGAATGGATTGTTGATTGGGGGACTGATGGCCTCTGGACTGTTTAAGAAATAGTAAGTAAAAATCAGCATCCTCTAGGGCAGTGGTTCTCAACCTTGCTAGTTCCGTGACCCCTTGATAAAATTTCCCAAGCTCTGGGGACAGTAAAATAATTTTCGAAGCGTGGGTTGTCAGCACCCAAGGCAAGACAAGAAATTTGCACCCCTAATGGACATTTAGCGCTCCCTTAGTCCCTTCCACTCGTACAGTATTGAAACCCCTTGTGGTACATTTTAGGATGTACCACTCTTTCTCTTTGTTCTCCTTTCTTTCTCTATCCTAATTTCTTGTTTTTTCCCCATCCCTCTCTCTAGCAGTCTTTCTAGTTCTTTCTCTTACTCTTTCTCTCCCTTTTTCTTTGTTCCTCCCCTCCTTTTCCTCTCCCTTCCATGTATTCTCTATTTTTATTCCTTCTCTTACTCCTTGGTGGGGAGGGAGGGGACAGGGATAAGTGGCAATGCTGGGAGGAGGTCTTATCAGCCAACTTAGGCGCTCTTGATCAAGGTCATCTGCTGATCTGAGAACTGTAGTGGGGACTATTAATGGCAACTATAATCACAGGTAGTGTTACTCACTGTGTCCCCGACTTTGTAGTGTCTCATAACAGTGACACCTATGCCAAAATAAGGAGATGGGGTTTCCTCCAGCCCCTCCCACTTCACATTCCTCACCAGTCAGCTGACCTCTAGTCTCTGCCCCCCCAGCCATGCCGTGAACTGAATGGGCGGCTGCGAAGAGGCTGAGTGGGCGGCCGCGGGCTTCAGGAACAGTCCAGCTGGGTGGCCGCTAAAAGGCTGGGAGAGCGGTGCGGGCTTCGGGAACAGCCCGGGATTCGGTGACCCCTGGCAAATCGTTATTCGACCCCGAGGTTGAGAACCATTGCTCTAGGGGGTAGCGCTACACAACACTAGGGCTCTATGTTTGAATCCCAATCAGGACACTACCTGCATGGAGTAAGCATGTTCTCTGTGTGCTTGTGTGGGTTTTCCCCATGCTCCAAAGACATGCTGGTATGTTAATTAGCTCCTGTCTAACTTGGCCCTAATATGTGATACGGATGTGAGATACCTATGTGCTCCAGTGTCTCCAGTTCATTCTCTGTGCCCCAGTGTCCCGGGCATGCCCTGTGTGCTCCAGTGTCTCCATAACATCCTGTGTGCCCCAGTGTCCCGAGCATGCCCTGTGTGTTCTAGTGCACCCTCTGCGCACCAGTGTCTCTAACACACCCAGTGCAACCCAGAGTCTCTGGTATGCCCTCTGTTCCCCAGTGTCACAATGTTACCAGTTCACCCTGTGTGCCCCATTGCCTCCAGTAACCACTGTGTGTGCCCCAGTGTCCCTGAGTGTTTTCAGTGTGCCTCAGTGCTCTCTCTGCCCCTAGTATTTCCACTGTGCCTCAGTGTCACCAGTACACCCTATGCATTCCAGTGTCTCAAGTGCACCATGTACACAGTGCACTCCAGTGTGCCAGTGTAAAAAATGGGGAGTTGGAACTTTAAATGAGGCACATGAGTGCCTCCATCCCGGCTTGGATGAAAAAGAAAAAGGGGGACTTGGGACTTTAAATGAAATGGTTGACTCATGTGGATGAATGAGATACAATTTAATAGAATAATATCATGATAGAACACATGCGCCCCTTTGGTCGTGTGGTAGCCACCTCAGCTCCCGGGATGGACCACCTCTGTGGCCTCAGTTCTGCATGGACTGTACACCGTCGCTACTTGTGGCAAGTAATCATTTTGGTTGACGTGATCGTCTTGTTTTGCGTTATTATTCCAACATTACAATCAATGGTGTGCAAACCCAGTGGAACTGGTACCACAACATATCCAAAGCTGGGGTTCCTAGCACCAAGTGGCCCCGAGATACGGGGCCCCAAAATCGGTTCGGAAGATGTCATTCTTTGCTGCAGAAAAGTGCTTGACATTTTCTGAACCGACTTTGGGGCCCCGTATCTCAGGGCCACTTGGTGTTAGAAATCCCAGCTTTGGATATTTTATGGTGCTAGTTCCACTGGGTTTGCACACCACATTTGGGGTTCCTAGCACTAAGTGGCCCCGAGATACTGGGCCCCAAAGTCGGTCAATGTGTCCATCTGCAGCAATGTCATTTCGGGACACTTTGGGTTCAGAGACCACAAATTTTGGCTGCAGCTAGGGGGCATCTAGGAACACTTAACTACCGAGTTTGAAGTTTGGGGTGCAAATGGGCACAGTGAGGCATGCAAATGGGCACAGTGAGGCTGCAAATGGGCATTGTTGACCCTCTTTTCCACTTACAGTAGCTGCGCATTTCTCACCCTCGTCTTATACTCGGGTGAATACGTTTTTCCCATTTTTTTGTGGTAAATTAGGACCTCGACTTATACTTGTAGCGACTTATACTCGAGTATATACGGTACTTCACGGTATATGTGTTTTTTAGATACCCCACAACATCCGCCCCTGAGGAAGTGTTTTATACACAGAAACGCGTCGGGCTTTAAGGATGTAGCTGTGTGTTCTATCATGATATATATCTGGATATAATATTTATTTTAAACAATATTTTGTCTATTTAATCACTGCCAATGATTTATGAAATTATCTGTTATACATTATTATCATGTGCTGATTATGTTATACACTATGAATTGGATGGTATTTTGTCATGAATATATATATATAGATTATGGCATTTATCCATTTATCTTTTTTTGTATAAATTATGTAGAATATGGCATTTATCCATTGATTCGCTTTATACGAATTATACTGTTCTCATGCAACTTTTACCTCTTATTCTATCAAATTGTATCTCATTCATCCACATGAGTCAACCATTTCATTTAAAGTCCCAAGTCCCCCTTTTTCTATTTCATCCAGTGTGCCAGTGTGCCCTGCATGCCCCAGTTTGTCCAATGCACCTTGTGCACTCCAGTGTCTCCAGTGGACCCTGTATGCTCCTGTAGTATTTTTTTATAAGCGAGAGCACAAGGAGAGAAGCGCCTCTGGGTGTAGAAGTAAAAAGCAATTTTGTTAAATCACCTGTACAGGCAACTCACATGTATGAAGTCATTAATAGGCATGTAATGGTTAAAAGTGCATCCATCGTGAGAAAAGTCATCAGATCCGTCATAGAGAGTCTTCCTGCTTGTCAAGCGTGTAGCTGTGTGTGCTCAGAACACCGCAATTTGGAAAAGCCGGCCGCGGTGGAAACAAAACTCAAGGTGAGGCTTGGAACGCAGGTGGATGGCAGGCGAGGAGAGATGATGTCACTGGTAAGCGACGCGTTTCCTGAGCGTACGGGCTGCAATGACGTGGCAGCCGAGCTCCTTCATCAAGCATGCCTCTTTCTAAATACCTTGGAATGAAAAGAAGACATTCCAAGGTATTTAGAAAGAGGCATGCTTGATGAAGGAGCGCAGCTGCCACGTCATTGCAGCCTGTACGCTCAGGAAACGCGTCGCTTACCAGTGACGTCATCTCTCCTCGCCTGCCATCCACCTGCGTTCCAAGCCTCACCTTGAGTTTTGTCTCCACCGCGGCCGGCTTTTCCAACTTGCTGTGTTCTGAGCACACACAGCTACACGCTTGGCAAGCAGGAAGACTCTCTATGACGGATCTGATGACTTTTTCTCACGATGGATGCACTTTTAACCATTACATGCCTATTGTTGACTTCATACATGTGAGTTGCCTGTACATGTGATTTAATAAAATTGCTTTTTACGTCTACACCCAGAGGCACCTCTCTCCTTGTGCTCTCTCTTAGATATTTGGAACTTGGTTTCAGTTCCCCTTGAAGGCAGTCCTGCTTGTGGATTCTCCATCATCATTCCTCCTTCCCCTGTTTTTATTATGGACTTTTATGGACTTATTATCACCCCCCCCCTAACCTTATATAGTGTTATTTACATAAAATAACCTTTTATATCTACTGTTTGCATTTCATGGTGTTTTTACTCGATTTTTGTACACTCCAGTGTGTCCTGTGCCCCCTAGGGTCTCCAGTGCTCTCTGTACACCCCAGTAAGGCCCTGCATGCCCTGTGTCTCCAAGTTCACCATGTGCACCCCTGTGTCTTCAGGTGTACCCCAGAGCATCCTGTGTCACCTACGGACTTGTCTGCCCTCATGTGTATCATTGTATTAGTATTATTGTATTGTGATTGCACTTCTTTAAGATCCCTTGGGCTCAGCAGACCTCATGATGTGTGCCCCATCTCTCGCGAGGGAACCCCATATTTTTTTGGCAGCACTCCCTTAACCTTTGGTTATGTTCCCAGTTTACACGTATGTATCGCTCAGGGAATGTCATCTTTAATTTCATACATAACCAACGTCATCACACCCTTCATCATGACATAACCTGTCAACAAGGCCATTTGCTTTACAAAAAAAAATCGTTTTTGCCGGTCTGTCCAAGTTTGGTACATGCTCATAACAGGGTTATATTGAGTGGCGGCAATTTGTCATCACAAACATTGTTCACAAATACAGAGGACACAAAGCTTTCTTATGAAGGCTTCGCAGGTGTTCTCCAGCCTCCCGCCTCTCTCATCTGCTCCCCTCTGGCTCCCATAAACATAGGATTTATTATCTGTTAGTTCTTATTGGTGCATAATTGTGTGTTAACGATTAGCGGATCTGCCAAACAGATGTGGACACATGCTACATTTTAGCGCAATCTGCAACGTTATTGTAACAGCGGCTCCGATAAGACTGATCCAGGAACTCTCAGCCGGGAACAATCCCTGGGAGTCAGCAATTTTGTTATACAAATTCGTACGTATAGGAGCATAAGTAGGATTTAGAAGCTAAAGGAAAATACACAATATTACCAAAAGTATTGGGACGCCCGCCTTTACACACACATGAACTTTAATGATATCCCAGTCTTGGTCCGTAGGGTTCAATATTGAGTTGTCCCACCCTTTGCAGCTATAACAGCTTCAACTCTTCTGGGAAGGCTGTCCACAAGGTTTAGAAGTGTGTCTATGGGAATGTTTGACCATTCTTCCAGGAGCGGAGTTGTGAGGTCAGGCCTGGCTCACAGTCTCCACTCTAATTTATCCCAAAGGTGTTCTATCGGGTTGAGGTCAGGACTCTGTGCAAGCCAAACAAGTTCCTCCACCCCAAACTCGCTCATCCCTGTCTTTATGGACCTTGCTTTGTGCACTGGTCCAAATCTTTTGGTGGAGAGGAGATTATGGTGTGGGGTTGTTTTTCAGGGGTTGGGGTTGGCCCCTTAGTTTCAGTGAAGGGAACTCTTAAGGCAGTGGTTCTCAACTCCAGTCCTCGGGACCCACTAACAGGCCAGGTTTGCAAGATAGCTGAAATACATCACAGGTGATATCACTTGCTGCTCAGTGATTGCAGTATTCTAGTCTGCAACTCCCCAATGTAATACATAAAATCTGGCCTGTTGGTGGGTCCCGAGGACTGGAGTTGAGAACCACTGTCTTAAGGCATCAGCATACCAAGACATTTTTGGACAATTTCATGCTCCCAACTTTGTGGGAACAGTTTGGGGATGGTCCCATCCCGTTTCAACATGACTGCGCAAAGTGGTTGTAAACCTAAGACATGAAAAATAAACAAAGCACATCCCTCTAAAGTGAGTGCATGATTCACTTCTGACACGTTTTTATGACACAAAGAGAAAAAAGGTGACAGGGGAGGGAGCTCCGGCACACAGCCTGTGATTGACAGTCTCAGCTCTGTTCCTGTGTGCTGTGTGAAGGGGGGGGGGGTTGTCCCTTCCCTCCAATCAGCTCTCAGAGCTCTCCTCACTGAGCTCTGTGGAGTGCAATTTCAGTTCTCCGCCCATTTTTCTTTCTGACAGCTCAGTCAAGCGTTATCATTTCTGGACTTTGAACGGATGTAAAGAATAGGAGACTTTAGATAAACAGGCACAACCTATGTAGGAGGATTTGTTTCATCTTTGTGTATCACCTAAGGCCAGTCACTGCACTGGGTACTGTATGTGTCAATCTAAGACTGCCCTGTCCATTGGGTGACAATGCTGCTGTGAGATTTTGCTGCAAATCAAATAGTGTTGTCACCCTATTACAGGGAATGAAAAATGGAATGGAAAATAATGAGCCACTTTTTGCAATACACATCATTAAATTTATTTTTCCTCTTCATGGAAGGCTATGCCACCTCCACCTAACAACTGAACTTTTACCTTTTCCATCAACTCATTTATTACCATTCTCCTTTTATCACTTATGCCGCGTACACACGATCGGACATTCTGGCATACTTGGTCCGGCACACTTTCCGACGGACTTTGTCCGCCAGGTGCACCAGACTTTAAAACGGACGGACTTGCCCACACACGACCGGACTGTAACGAGCCCCTTTGCTCGCTCGGTTCCACTCTCTCGACACTCCTCTGCAGCTATTGAATCAGATTGCAGATCGCACCATCTGATTGCTCGGTCATCCAATGCTCCGGGATTAGAATTACAGCTCTGTGCCGTTCTAACCCAGTTGTGATAGCTCAGTACAAACACCAGGCAGGCTGTATGTAAGTTCAACCAGGCATCTCTCTTTATTGACAAAATACAGGCTTTTATACACTCAACGTGGAGGTGCAGACCTCCTGCTCATATTACTCTAACAATACAGCTGTAACCTAATTAACATGAGCTAATTAACTAATCCCTTTAGACAGCCTAGATGACTCAGACATGACCATTAAGCCGGACTGGCCATCTTGTAGTTCAGAAAATCCAATCAACATTATCACAATCAACATAGACTCTTCTTCACACAATAGCAGAGTTAATTAACACAAATAACAATGGGGATCTAATGACTCTTCGATCCCATAGTAGACTTATTTACAATACACATTTTAGCAGACAATAGATAGACAGGTGTTGGAATTTACATCAGCATCTCCTAACAGTATCTGCCCCAGCATTATGAACCAGCCACTATTCCAATATGGCAAATCCAGGGTCCCCAGGCATACAGCTCACAAAGAGCACCGTTCCCCCAAATGCAAGGGCCCCCGATCGATCGGCAAGAGGCTAGCTTACAGTCCCCTCCAAAAGTCTCTTTCCCGGCTAGGTCTGTCACATTTCTCCCCTTTCAGCAGGAGACTAACACAGGAGGAGACCCCAGACGGGTTGACTCCGAAGTTAGTCAGTAGTTCCAGTCCTCTAATGCCGGTACCCACACAGTACCCCAAACAAATTGTTCCAAACAAAGCATTACTCACCCAGCCAACCTCTGCCTCTCTCAGAGAACATATCTGCAGCTGGGGAGAGGCCTGGACTGGCCCTTCTCCCTGGAGTCCTTTCTGCCGCTGGAGAGAAGGCAGGGTGTCTGGGCTCACTCCGTCATGCTGTTGGGGATCTGGGCCGACTGCCCAGCATTCCTGGGGTATACAGGTGGAGACTGAAATCCCATCCACCTTCACAGGACATCCATCCTCTGTTAGTTGAGGGCAAAGTCCAGCAGTAATCGGCCCTGTTGCCAGCCCTTCTGCTGGAAACCCCACACCATCTGCTCCGGCTAACTGTTGGGGAGGGCCGACGAACACCTCCTCTCCCTTCTCCCCCTGTATCCTGATCTGCTGCTGGGAAGTGACCACCTCCTTCTCACCCTGAGATTCCAGAACCAACGCAGGTGTAGGGCAGAGATCTTGGACCCTCTGTCCGGTTGCCAGCGCTTCAGCTGGGGAAGTTCCTTGTAACTTCACAGATACTTCTGTTGGTGCTGGCAGAGCATAAGGAGCATAGCTCCTCTTCTGCTGGAGGCTCACCAGGTTGTTCTTCCTCAGTAGAAAAGTCTATCAAATCCCCTGTCTCTGCAACTGGTGTCTGGGGATAAAGGTTCACCATCTCCTGTCCCTGGAACCCAGAAGATGCTATCAGTGCTGGGCAGAGCATAGTGAAGTTTGGCCCTAATAACAGCTCTTCTTCTGCTGGAGGCTCACCAGGTTGTTCTTCCTCAGCAGAAAAGTCTATCAAATCCCCTGTCTCTGCAACTGGTGTCTGGGGATAAAGGTTCACCATCTCCTCTCCGTGGAACCCAGAAGATGCTATCAGTGCTGGGCAGAGGTTAGCAGAGCTCTGTTGTCAGCACTTCAGGTTTGGGGACGGCAAGCTTCAGATTTTCCACTGCCGATTCTTTGGCATTCTGCTGGACAGGCACATTCCTCCATCCAAGATCATCCAATGCAGAAACAGGTTCATCAAGGTCAGTCAGCACTTGCTGCATCCGCCATAACACCTCCGCCTCCATAGCTGCGGGTGCAGGTTGGCAAAGCACACCGTTACTCTGCCACATTGTCAACTCTTCAGCCAGGATTTCAGAGTTGTCAACTGGTATTTCATGATAGTCCCAGGCAAAGGGAGCACCACCCTGCTGCTGAGCAGAGTCTAACAGCTGTTTGTAGGCGATCTCCAACTCCCATTCCTGAACGGCCAGAAACTCCAAATCTTCCAGCGCCCAGTGCACTTCTGAGACATTCAGTCTTCGCTCTCTGTGCTCCATTATTTCCTCCAAACGCCACTCCCGATCACTCCCAAAGTCAGGGTCCCTGGACAGCCTCCAGTATACCAATCCCAGGCCATCGTAGTCAAAGCCTTCCGTGGGGCTGTCATCCGCTGTCTATGGGTACACTTGGGCTACATACCACTGGAGGGCTCTGTAGCTCTCGTCCAACCGCATTTCTGCCCGGATCAGCCTGCTTAACTCGGCTGTCCACTCCTGGTTCGGCTGTTCCCCCAAAAACAGCATTCGCACTTCATACTGCGACCAGTACCTCACATGGATGGAGGGGAGAACTTTTCCCTGGTGTCGCTGCTCACGGGCTAGCACTTCCTTCCAGAGTTTACAGCGGATAGAATCAAACCATCCTAGCAGGACCTGCTCTGATACTGGTCCTCTGTGCTGTATCCCCTTCTCTCGCAACCTCCTTCTGAATTCCTCATCCATGGTGGCTGGTATCTCTCCTCTCCTGCTATCCTGCTACCTTGGATCCAGGTGATGGTTTGGATGTGTTCAAGGCAAGGAAGCATGATCCCACCATTCCCTCCATGGCTCTCAAGTAAGTCTTTCAGTGTGGCTCTCCTGCAGGCTGGTTTGGAGTGTCCCAGTAACTGGAGAGCAAATCCCACGGCTGCCAACCAATGTAACGAGCCCCTACTCGCTCGGTTCCACTCTCCCGACACTCCTCTGCAGCTATAGAATCAGATTGCAACGTCTGATGGTTCGGCCATCCAATGCTCCGGGATTAGAATTACAGCTCTGTGCCATTCTAACCCAGTTGTGATAGCTCAGAACAAACACCAGGCAGGCTGTATGTAAGTTCAACCAGTAATCTCTCTTTATTGACAAAATACAGGCTTTTATACACTCAACGTGGAAGTGCAGACCTCCTGCTCATATTACTCTAACAATACAGCTGTAACCTAATTAACCTAATTAACATGAGCTAATTAACTAATCCCTTTAGACAGCCTAGATGACTCAGACATGACCATTAGGCCAGACTGGCCGTCTTGTAGTTCAGAAAATCCAATCAACATTATCACAATCAACATAGACTCTTCTTCACACAATAGCAGAGTTAATTAACACAAATAACAATGGGGATCTAATGACTCTTAGATCCCATAGTAGACTCATTTACAATACACATTTTAGCAGACAATAGATAGACAGGTGTTAGAATTTACATCAGCATCTCCTAACAGTATTTGTCCCAGCATTATGAATCAGCCACTATTCCAATATGGCAAATCCAGTGTCCCCAGGCATACAGCTCACAAAGAGCACCGTTCCCCCAAATGCAAGGGCCCCCGATCGATCGGCAAGAGGCTAGCATACAGTCCCCTCCAAAAGTCTCTTTCCCGGCTAGGTCTGTCACAGGGACTTTCCGGCGGGCTAAGTCCGCCTGTCTTACCGACGGACTTTCGCCGGAGTTACGGCGGACTTTCAGAATGAACGGACTTGCCCACAAGTGGACAAGTCCGTTCATTTTGAACGTGACTCAGGTACGGCGGGGCTAGAAAAGGAAGTCAATCTTGCCGCTTTTATCGGCGAGATTGACACCTTGCGAGCCCCGTCGTGGGGCATACCAGGCCCTTGGGTCTAGTATGGATTATAAAGGGAAGCCCCTACGCCAAAAAAAGGCGTGTAAAATCCATACCAGACCGGTCAGGAAAGAGGGTGGGGACGAGCGAGAACCCCCCCTCCTGAACCGTACCAGGCCGCATGCCCTCAACATGGGGGGTGGGTGCTTTGGGGGAGGGGGGGGGCCCTGCGGGCCCCCCCACCCCAAAGCACCTTGTCCCCATGTTGATGAGGACAAGGGCCTCTTCCCGACAACCCTGGCCGTTGGTTGTCGGGGTCTGCGGGCGGGGGGCTTATCGGAATCCGGGAGCCCCCTATAATAAGAAGGTTCCCAGATCCAGGCCCCCCGCCCTATGTGAATGGGTATGGGGTACATGGTACCCCTACCCATTCACCTAGGGAAAAAGTTTTTAAAATAATTTATTAAACAGCTCCGGGGGGTCTTCCTCCGGCTTCGGGGCTCTTCTTCCGGCTTCGGGGGTCCCTCCGGTTCCTCTTCTCCCAGCGTCCGGTTGGTTCTTCTCCGCTCTCTCCGGCCTCTTCTCCCGGTGTTCCAGTTCTTCGGCCGACTCCTCCGCTGACTTCAGGCCGCTCTCTTGCCAGCGGAGGTCTGGACTTCTGGGCTTCTTGTCTTCTTCCCCATCACCCGGTGACCACGCCCCCTAAAACGTCACAGTCCCAGCATGCCCAGGGACTGTGACATCATAAGAGGGCGGGGTCTCCGCCTATATAAGTCACAACGGAGCCCTCAGAGAGCAGTCCAGCCGGAGAGAACGTTGTGTCAACATCTGGAGAAGAGAAGAGGGAAGAAGATAAGAAGCCCAGAAGTCCAGACCTCCGCTGGCAAGAGAGCAGCCTGAAGACAGCGGAGGAGCCGGCCGAAGAACTGGAACACCGGGAGAAGAGGCCGGAGAGAGCGGAGAAGAACCAACCGGACGCCGGGAGAAGAGGAACCGGAGGGACCCCCGAAGCCGGAAGAAGACCCCCCGAAGCCGGAGGAAGACCCCCCCGGAGCTGTTTAATAAATTATTTAAAAAACCTGTGTAGTGTGTTTTATTATTGACAATTTTTCCCTAGGTGAATGGGTAGGGGTACCATGTACCCCATACTCATTCACATAGGGCGGCCGGCCGGGATCTGGGGGCCCTCTTATTATAGGGGGCTCCCGGATTCCGATAAGCCCCCCGCCCGCAGACCCCGACAACCAACGGCCAGGGTTGTCAGGAAGAGGCCCTTGTCCTCATCAACATGGGGACAAGGTGCTTTGGGGTGGGGGGGCCCCGCAGGGTGCCCCCTCCCCCAAAGCACCCACCCCCCCATGTTGAGGGGATGCGGCCTGGTACGGTAATTTTTTTTACTCACCTTTTCAGGTCTGTTGCTAGGGGTCCCTCGTAATCTGCCTCTTCCTCTCCAAGGTGCCTGACGTCATTTCTCTCGGTGCCTGTGCTTGCTAGTGCTCCTGGGAGTTGTCTGTCATCATTTCCCAGGAGTCACTGGGCAGCACGAGGGCTTTGTTGCCATCACAACGGGGGGCAGGCACTTCCAACGACAACGTCCGTTCTGATGGCAACGTCAGAAGTCTACGGTGCTGCGCCATACATACTGCGCATGCGCAAGAACAGGCGGTGCATGCTGGTCGCTCGGCTGCACCAGAGCTCGGAAGATAGTGCTTGTGGGCTTCACATACCCACAAGCAAGAAGGTAATAGACAAGAACAATGAGTATAAGAGATCTTTCTCAATTAAATTGGCAATCGAGCACCTTTTAAACAGAGACACGTGAGTGCTAGTAACAATTTTATAAATATTAAGATATTCATCCTAAAAAAAAATATTTTTTCATAGTTGGAACGCCACTTTAATGAACTGCAGCAGAGAAATATTTGATCTCCTGCCCTGCCAGACACTGTGTACTGTGTGGCAGAGCAGTGTGAATCTCAGGACTAGATGGACGGAGATAAAATGTATTTTGGAAGGTAAAGCAGACCCTGTATGTGTTAGATCTGTGTTTTTAGCTGCCTGTCTATAGTTCAGCTTTAGAACAGATTCAATTTTGATGCCAAATATTCTACATTTTGACTCATCAGTCCAGAGCACCTGCTGCCATTTTTCTACTCCCTAGTTCCTATGTTTTTTGTGCATAGCTGAGCCACTTAGCCTTGTTTCTACTTTGGAGGTATGGCTTTTTGGCCGCAATTCTTCCATGAAGACCACGTCTGGCCAGACTTCTCCGCACAATAGATGGGTGTACCACCAGTTCTGTGCTGATGGCACTGCTGGACATCTTCTGATGTTGAAGAGAAAGCATTCATCTGCTGCATTACATAGTTACATAGTAGGTGATGTTGAATAAAGACACAAGTCCATCAAGTCCAACCTATGTGTGTGATCATACGTCAGTATTACATTGTATATCCCTGTATGTTGCGGTCGTTCAGGTGCTTATCTTATAGTTTTTTGAAACTATCGATGTTCCCCGCTGATACCATCGCCTGTGGAAGGGAATTCCACATCCTTGCCGCACTAATGCCCTGTACACACGGTCGAACATTGATCGGACATTCCGACAACAAAATGCATGGATTTTTTCCGACGGATGTTGGCTCAAACTTGTTTTGCGTACACACAGTCGCACAAAGTTGTCGGAATTTCCAAACGCCAAGAACGCGGTGACGTACACCACGTACGAGGAGACTATAAAAGGGCAGTTCAGTACTAAGCGCGACGCCCTTTGGGCTCCTTTTGCTAATCTCGTGTTAGTAAAAGTTTGGTGAGAGACGATTCGTGCTTTTTCAGACTCGTGGTTTTCAGATCGTATTTCTGCTGTTCAGTTTGTGCTTGTGGGTTTGTATCTGGTCTTCAGTGCGTGCAGCGAATTACCATTGATTTTTCATTGTGTTCTTGTTCGTTCGTTACTGATTTTCAGGTAGCTCTTCACAGGCCTTGCTGTTCTTCAGTGCGTTCTGTTACTTCGTTCTGAGCAGCCGACCGTTTTCTAGCCATGTTGCGTATACGTAGAGTTCGTGCTGTGCGGGGGCTTGGTGTTGGGGTCCTGACCTTGACACAAGTCCAGTCCATGAACAGGGTGGGGAGGAGTTCATGGACCAAGAATTGGTTGCTCCAGCGTGACCAGTTCTGTCACATATCAGCAGGCAGGATACCTGCATGAGGCAAGCCATCACTCCGGAGCAGAGGCTCGTCGCCACCCTGCGATACTTGGCGATGGGGAGAAGCCTGCAGGACCTCAAGTTCTCGACAGGCATCTCCCCCCAGGCTCTGGGGATCATTATCCCAGAGACCTGTTCTGCCATCATCCAGGTCCTGCAGAAGGAGTATATGAAGTTAAGATTTGTATCCTTTCACATCACATTTTATTGTATTTAATGTTTGATAATATATTGTATTTCTTTCCTCATTTCCTAAATACCATGATTTTAACATGCTGTGAATGTCCCCTTTGTCCTCATGCATGCTGGATTTTTATGTAATTTTTTTTTGGCCTTCATACATATTTGCCTTCACTTACCTCCCCAGCATGCTCTCCTGGGCCTATATTCACCTTGTGTAGTCACTTAACAATGTATTTTGCCAGCTCCATAGTAGTGCTTTACACTAAATACCCCCCAAAATGTTGAAAATTGTGATGTGTGCTTTAAATTCTGGCAGAGTGCCAGAGGTTTTTTTTTTCGGGTCCCAAAATCATTTGGAACCCTCCCTCCCCCCAACTGCTAACACAGCTGATACCAATCCTCTATCTATCCTCAATCCTCTATCTGCTGACTTTGCCAAACCCATGCACACTATACCCACCTCTTTTGTGGTCAGATTTATGGATGAATTCCCCAAAGCATGTAGTGCAAGCGCCTGCCTGAATACTTTCAAATGGTAATGTTCAAAGTTTTTGTATCCTATTATTATCTTGATAGGTATTAGCAGAATGTAAAAATGTGCTAAAATGTGTACAGTGTGTATTCATATTTTTGTATTATGACACTTCTTACCTGTCCAGTGGGCTGCCAATAGTGTAAGTAAGGAGGGGCTGGTCAAAGTAATACACATTATTTAGGCATTCATCTCTCAATGAAGTTGAGAGGGTTACCCCTGTCCAAAGCATCTCCCCCCCATACATTTTTTTAAATGGCCCATGAGGGGGGGGGGGGGGGAGGAATCTGATAGGTGGACCTTATACTTTTGTCTTTAAATACTCCCTAAATTAAATGTTATACTGATGTTGGCCAAGAATGTTTGTGTCTAATCTGTTTTCCATGTTTATGTGCAAAATGATTAAGTTTTTTTTTCTTGTTTGACTCCACAGTTTCCTTCCAACCCACAGGAAAGGCAGACTGTGGCCTCCCACTTTGCCCAGCGGTGGGACCAGGGGCGTAACTACCACCATAGCGACCCATGCAGGCGCTATGGGGCCCGCAGGCGAGTGGGGCCCAGTGAGGATGAGAGCACTGCCGGCACAGTCTCCCAGCCAGGGGAAGAGAGAGGAAAGGAAGAGGCGAGCTGTCCGTATCAGCAGAGAGCTGAATTGCCCGATGTAAGAGCTTTTGTTAGAACTTCCAGTGTTCCCGGGGCTCATCGTCACATAGCTCCACCTCTTGGCCCGGCGCCTTTGATAGACAGAACGCCAATCCAATGCGGGACATGTGACATCATCAAAGGCATCGGGCCAAGAGGTGGGGCTATGTGACGATGAGCCCCGGGAAGACGGGAAATTCAAATGAAAACTATTACAGCGGGCAATCCCGCTCTCTGCTTATCCGGGTGGCTTGCCTCTTCCTCTGCATAGGTGAGGCTATATGGGGCACAAGCAGACCAGGCTGTATGGGGCACAGGTCATGCTATATTGGGCACAGGTCACGCTGCATTGAGCACAGGTCACGTTGCATGGGGCACAGGTCACACTGTATGGGGCACAGGTCACGCTGTATTGGGCACAGGTCACGCTGTATTGGGCACAGGTACCACTGTATGGGGCACAGGTCACGCTGCATGGGGCACAGGTCACGCTGCATGGGGCACAGGTCACGCTGCATTGTGCACAGCTCACGCTGCATTGACACTAGGGCAGCTGTGGGGGGGCTGTTTGCAGGGGGGCCCCATACAACATTTTGCTATGGGGCCCTGCTATTTCTAGTTACGCCCTTGGGTGGGACCTAACTGCGGAGGGGCAATTGATGGGAAACACGTCCACATTGTCCCACCACCCAACTCAGGGTCATACTATTACAACTACAAGGGGTTCAATAGTATTGTGATGTTGCCGGTGGTGTCGGTTCCTGTATGTGGACGTGGGGAAGAATGGCCGGATGTCAGATGGTGGAGTCATCTCCCACATGGAGTTCTACAGGTGTCTCCAGAATGGCAGCTTGGACTTGCCACCTCCAGAAGACAATGCGGAAGGACTCCCATTCGTCTTTGTTGCGGATGAAGCATTTGCGTTGGGGGACCATCTTATGCGGCCATTCCCTATAAGGACCCTCACCCTGGACCAGAGGGTTTTTAATTACCAGTTTCGCCTATTTCTTACACCGATACACATGGTGGAGTATAAACTCAATCACATCATCCTGGCTTGCTGTGTTCTCCGCAACTTTTTAAGGAGAAATTCTGTGAACTATGCTGGCTCAGTTGGGCCTGAAGCCGGAATTAATCTTAATGAACCAACCCTGACGGCGCTTGAAGCTGGCCGTCCTGGCTTGCCCCCCCTGAGTTCCCGCGAGGTCCGTATAAGATACATGGAATACTTTGCGGGTAGGGGGGCCATCAATATGCCAGACAATGTCTGAGACATTTTTAAAATAAAAACATTTTTTAAACTGAACAAATATTTGTTTACATTTAGTGCTTGTCTTTCTTTTAGCTGACCCTGACTGAAATTTGGTCGTGAAAATGGCGTGATTCTGTAAAATTATAAAGCACTGTTGTGTGTTATTTACTAAAGGCAAAGACACTTTGCACTCCCAGTGCCCTTGAGACTGCACTGAAACTGCACTTGTAGTGCAAAGTGGATTTGCCCTTAGGAAATAACCCCCGTTGTCACTGAAAACACCAATTTTACCACAAAAAATGTTTATGAGCATTGAAAGAAGAAGCCACACATTGTTGATTATCAATCTTTTTAATCCAGGCACAATCACATGTGCATTTATAAAAGGTTTTTAAAACAAACCAACATGTTTGTTGTATAACAAATTTTTAGGTCACATTAATAAAAGTAGAAATTGCCTTGTAGCCTCCCTGGCGGTTTCCCGAGTGTGGCTCGGGGTTAAAATTCAGGACCATTAGCGGTAACCCCGAGCCACACTCGGGATTACATCGCAGGATCCTGGTGCGGCGTTACTTACCTTGACCCCGGGATCCTGCGATGTCCCCCGCAGTGTCCGTGGGCTCTGTCCTCCTCCGAAGCATCTCCTTGCCAGGCTCCGTTCCCTGCGAGCGTCGCGACGCACGGGGGCGGAGCCTGGCGGCAAATTAAAAAAAATTTAAAAGTCATAACACATACAGTACTGTAATCTTACAGATTACAGTACTGTATGAAATGATTTCACATCCTCTTTGTCCCCAGTGCTTTGGCCTATGCCCTGCATGCAGTTTTATATTATATATACTGTTCTTTCTGCCTGGAAACTGGAGATTGTCTATAGCAACCAAAAAGTGTCCCTTTACGTCAAAAATGGCTTTAGATCAGCTAGAAAACAGCCATAGTAAATTAGAATACTTGCAGAATTGAGCGATAGTGAATCGTGGGGAAATTTATTTTATTACTATTTATTTATTTATTTTTTTATTATATTATAATTAATTTTTTTGCGTTTCAAACTTTATCATACCCGGGATATCTACTAGACTCTTGTTTGGACAGTTTTAAGTGTGTTATTGTTAAGAATTACAGACCTACAATATAAAACGCCAAATTTCCATGTAAAATAATTGTACCGCTTTCAGCACCTAAAATCCGAAATAATCATACCGCCAGGGAGGTTAAAGTAAAACAGGCATGTCTCAAACCAAAAAGAAATACACTAATCTGGAACTTACAAAGTTCAACTTTTGTAAAAATTGAAGGCAATATCAGACAGGAGTATTTACAAACTGTGTTTGATATTGCGTTCAGCAGATGGGGTGAAGTCACCCCTGGAAAAGCCAAATTTTGAAGATGCACACAAATTGCCGAATGTCAACATGTGCTATCTGCCATCACGGGGGATCAAGGGACGTGTTTTGTGGGTGCAACCCCTTCCTCTCAGCTACTTTATTAATGAGGAAGGGGTTGCACCCCCAAAACACATACATTGATCTCCCGTGATGGCAGATAGCACATATTGACACACTGTGTGCCTCTTCAAAATTTGGCTTTTCGAGAATATGTCAAAAAAATGTGAAAAATATTTGCTGGAAAAAAAGCAGAAAAAAATAGGTGTTTAGAGGGGTTTTAAACTCTCCCTAAAACATTAATGATGTTCTTCATTTTGTTTTGAACATCATTGATGTTTTGCTTGATGTTTTCCAAGTCCCTATTACACCCATGATCTCCCCGATCAGGATCTGAGCACTTTCACTGGTGAAATGACCTTCTTCCACAACATCACGATCACCTAAAAATATAGAAAAAAAAAAAAACACACCATGTATTATAAATATGCCGGCATCCATCTCTTACCTGAGTCTGTGGTCGCAGACACTCACCTGTTGTGGTGACAATTTCCACCACGTCTCCCTCCTCCTCCTCTGCTTGGGTTTGGGGGATTTCCACTTCTTCCTGAGGTGGGGGGTCTGTTGTCTCCTCTGATGAGTGGTGTCCTCTGAGTCTTTTCTCCCCTATGTAAAAAAAAATAGGTATACTTAGCACACAGATTTTTGATGGCAGAAATAGGAATGTGAAGTGGCTTGGAAGTGGGGTACAATTGTCTCTTTTGGCAGAGTTGCAAGATGAAGAAATATTTTTGTCCTTTGTCAAGCTTGAATACTTACCTGTTTTGTACAAGCTTCACAGATGGAGCCACCCCTATAGTATACACTGGAGCACCTGTGTGGGGCCCCCTAAAAAAAAAGGGTGTTCTGGTGTCCCACACTAGTGATCCAGCGTCCAGATGTGTAAACAGCTGCTGAGTGTCCTCTCCTTACACAGAATCTAATTTGCATTTCATTCTAGTTACAAACCCATCTAGACAACAAAATTATTTTAAGAGAAGTAGGCCAGAAAAAATGTATTGCAATGCATCTGGACAAAACATGGTGTTTTATTGGCCGAACTAACATTGTTTCCTATGAACAAATAATGTGTCCATGAACATGAAAGTTGCCATTTTAAACTGTACAACAGTAAAGAAAAGCACATGGAGCAGCACGAACGTAACAAAAATAAAGAATAGGAACACAGGACAACTACTTACTTTTTTGCAGCACTCTCCTGATCCTTCTATACTGATCGTGCTCCCTTAATTTGAGGTCTGACCACCACTTCCTCAGTTGATCCTTGGATCGCCGTACCCCAAAATTCCTGTGCAGACGCTTCACAACTTTCACCATGATCTTGGCCTTTCTGATATTGGGGATGGGGTAAGGTCCGTACTTCTTGTCATAGTTGGCCCCCTTCAATATGTCGACCATCTCCACCATCTCAAAAAAGAACATATTTGAGGCCCTAAATCATCTCCTCCGGGATTGTGATGTTTCTGGCTCCGGGCTTTCCTCCTCCTCCTCCTCGTTGCTGTAGTTATCAGACACCTGCTCTGTCTCCGCCATGTGCTCTTCCCCACTGTGCCGAACGAGAAGGGGCAGAGAATAGACTAGAAAGAACTTCAGGGACGGGCAGAGTTTCACGCATGCGCAGTGTATATAAAGTGTAACACACGTGCGTAGTACGTACAATCTGTGAGTGGAGGAAGGAGTATCGGAAATGCCGATCATGATAACAAAGGTAACATTTAAACTTGGGCCTATACTGCTTATAGATTGAGGCCTATATTGCAACAAGATTAGGAAGCTTTAGCCTGACATTAGGGTTTGTCTTGTGTATTGCAGATAAAATGGATGGCTTTAATGACCACAACTTCCTCCCCCTGTTCATAGACAAGTACAGGGAGCTGCCTTGTCTGTGGCAGGTCAAACACCTGCATTATAATCATAAACAAAAGAGGCAGGCAGCGCTGGAGAAACTGCTGGAGCTGGTGAAGCCGGTGGTCCCCACGGCAACCATACCCTATTTAAAAGCCAAAATTGGTGGCCTGAGGAGCACTTATCTTAGAGAGCGCAAGAAGGTCCAGGATTCCCAGAGATCCGGAGCTGCAGCAGATGACATTTACGTCCCCAGGCTGTGGTACTATGAGAGACTGCGGTTTCTGTCAGACCAGACTGAAGTCAGGGAATCCCTCTCAACCCTTCCTTCCACTCTTCCTTCCACACCAGCTGAGGCTTCCTATGTCCAACCTGGGACTTCCAGCCAGGAAGAAGTGGAGGAGCCCAGCTGGAGCCAGGTATAGCATTGTTCTACAGATTTCTGGTCAAGAAATAAATTATGTTTACTAGATGTTATTATTGATCACTAATTGCTGATAAATAATTTAATAAAGTGTTTTACATATCAATAGACAGTAGTGGGCAAAAATAACTGGGGCAAGAATGAAAAATGCTGGGCTCAGAATGATAGTGTGTTATATTTGTTACCATTCAATTTGCAACAGTCATGAGATGAAAATTGTGTGTGATTGATGAAGAAAAAAATAAAACTATGTCCCTTTTTCATACACAGGAAGACCTCAGCCAGGAGGAGGCTGTGGAATTTGGCTCACAGGAGGAGGCTGTGGAATGTGGCACAGAGGAGGAGGCGGGGGTTAGTGGCAGCCATGAGGAGGCAGAGCTAAGTGGAAGCCAGGAGGTGGCAGGGCCCAGTGGTAGCCTCACAGAATCGCAGGTCCCTCCCCTCCGCCTTCCAAACAAAAGACCCAGGAAGGGGAGTAAAGTGGAGGATTCAGCACTCAGGCAGATTCAGGAGGCTTCTGCGTCCCTCAGAGCCACCCCCACTCGTGAAGAGGCCTTTTGCCTGCATGGCTGCCACCAAACTGCAGGACATGCAGGAGGGCCAACGCCTCATGTGTGAGGAAATCATTTATCAAACATTAAATAAGGGGTTGAGGGGCGAAATCACACCCAATACCCACCTGAGTGAGTTGCATCATCCTCCTCCTCCTCCTGCCACAACTGCACCACCACAGACACAGCGTGGAAGGAAGCGTGGAAGGAAGACAAGAGAGTGATGACCTGGTTTCAGTCTTGGCTGACAAAAGATGCAGGCTCTTGTATGCCACAGCCTGGGGACATACATGTCATCTGCTGCTGTTCATGATCTCTTGGACTTCTGGACCAGATTGTACTACCTTATATATGGACTCCTCAGGCCACCAATTTTGCCTGGAAATAAATGATGTGTGCCCTGGGGGGCAAAGGCTTCTCCAATTTCTGCTGTTTCTCCAGCGTTGCCTCCCTCTTTCTTTGGTTATGAGCCCTTAATACATTTTTGGTTTGATTTATTTTACTTGCCTGTGTGTGTTTTCATTCAAAAAGGACAGTTTGTTTGTGAGGAGGCAGGTACATTTCAAAAATACAATGTCAAATTAACAAGAGACACCAAACAATCTCCTTGAGGTTAAATAATTACAAGATAATAATGGTGTTGTGGTACCTTGACACACAAAACACACACCAAACTATTCTGGAGCAAAAAAATAAATAAACTAAGAATAAAACACAAGATCAGGATTTTAAAAAATCAAAAAAAAATTAACTATAAAAACATCCAACAAATAATATTTTTTTCGATAGATGTGACAATTAAAAATATTATATTGATGAAATCACGATAAATAATAAAGAAGGAAGTTTACTAGAAGTCTGTGTGAATATGAGCAGCAAAACAACTTCATTCTTCTAGCATTATAAAGAAGAAACAAGAAAAGTGCACTGCATTAAACAATTTAAAACATTGCAGCGTGACGAAAGTGCTATATCCATTCCTGAACGCTAATTTTACCAGACCGAGCAGTTCTGTCTCTGAATTTATACTGAGCATGCGTGACACTTTTTGCGTCAGAATTGTCCACACACGGTCGGAATTGATGCGATCGGATTTTGTTGTCGGAAAATTTTATAGCTTGCTCTCAAACTTTGTGTGATGGAAAATCTGATGGAAAAAGGCCGATGGAGCCCACACACGGTCTGAATTTCCGACAACAAGCTCCGATCGCACATTTTCTGTTGGAAAATCCGACCGTGTGTACAGGGCATTACAGTAAAGAACCCTCTACGTAGTTTAAGGTTAAACCTCTTTTCTTCTTATTTTAATGAGTGGCCACGCGTCTTGTTAAACTCCCTTCCGCGAAAAAGTTTCATCCCTATTGTGGGGTCACCAGTACAGTATTTGTAAATTGAAAACATATCCCCTCTCAAGCATCTCTTCTCCAGAGAGAATAAGTTCAGTACTTGCAACCTTTCCTCATAACTAATATCCTCCAGACCGTTTATTAGCTTTGTTGCCCTTCTTTGTACTCCCTCCATTTCCAGTACATCCTTCCTGAGGACTGGTGCCCAGAACTGGACAGCATACTCTAAGTGCGGCCGGACCAGAGTCTTGTAGAGAGGGAGAATTATCATTTTATCTCTGGAGTTGATCCCTTTTTAATGCCAATATTCTGCAATATTCTGTTTGCTTTGTTAGCAGCAGCTTGGCATTGCATGCCATTGCTGAGCCTATCATTTACTAGGACCCCCAGGTCCTTTTCCATCCTAGATTCCCCCAGAGGTTCTCCCCCCAGTGTATAGATTGGATTCATATTTTTGCCACCCAGATGCATTATTTTACATTTTTTCTACATTAAACCTCATTTGCCACATAGTTGCCCACCCCATTAATTTTTTCAGATCTTTTTGCAAGGTTTCCACATCCTGCGGAGAAGTTATTGCCCTGCTTAGCTTAGTATCGTCCGCAAATACAGAGATTGAACCCCATCCTCCAGATCGTTTATAAACAAATTAAACAGGATTGGTCCCAGCACAGAACCCTGGGGAACCCCACTACCTACCCCTGACCATTTGAGTACTCCCCATTTATCACCACCCTCTGAACTCCCCCTTGTAGCCAGTTTTCAATCCATGTACTCACCCTATGGTCCATGCCAACGGACCTTATTTTGTACAGTAAACGTTTATGGGGAACTGTGTCAAATGCTTTTGCAAAATCCAGATACACAACATCTACGGACCTTTCTTTATCTAGATGGCAGCTCACCTCCTCATAGAGGGTTAATAGATTGGTTTGGCAAGAACGATTCTTCATGAATCCATGCTGATTACTGCTAATGATACCGTTCTCATTACTAAAATCATGTATAAAGTCTCTTATCATCCTCTCCAAGAGCTTGCATACTATTGATGTTAGGCTAACTGGTCTGTAATTCCCAGGGATGTATTTTGGGCCCTTTTTAAATATTGGTGCTACATTGGCTTTTCTCCAATCAGCTGGTACCATTCCAGTCAGTAGACTGACAGTAAAAATTAGAAACAATGGTCTGGCAATTACTTGACTGAGTTCCCTAAGTACCCTCGGGTGAAAGCCATCTGGTCCTGGTGATTTATTAATATTAAGTTTCCCAAGTCTAATTTTAATTCTGTCCTCTGTTAACCATGGAGGTGCTTCCTGTGATGTGTCATGAGGATAAAAACTGCAGTTTTGGTTACTGAAGCCCCCCGATTCCCTTGTGAAGACTGAGGAGAAGAATAAATTCAATACCTTCGCCATCTCCCCATCCTTTGTTACCAGATATCCTTCCTCATTCTTTATGGGGCCAATATGGTCTGTTCTCCCTTTTTTTTGTTTACATACTTAAATAATTTCTTGGGATTTTTTTTGCTTTCCTCCGCTATGTGTCATTCGTGTTCTATCTTAGCCACCCTAATTGCACCCTTACATTTCTTGTTGCATTCCTTATAAAGTCTGAATCCTGATAATGATCCCTCAATCCTGTATTTTTTGAAGGCCTTCTCCTTTGCTTTTATATGCATTTTTACATTGGAGTTAAACCATCCAAGAATTGTGTTCACTTTTTAAAATGTATTACCCAATGGGATGCATTGGCTAGTTCCCTTATTTTAAAATGCTCCTAAAGCAAACCCATCTCTCTTCTGTGTTATTTTTTCCTAAGATTTCCCAATTTATGCCTTCTGGCAAGGTTCATAGTTTAGGGAAGTCGGCTCTTTTGAAATTCATTGTCTTTGTATTCCACTTATGTTTCCTATTTGTGTGATTTATACTGAAGCCAATTGACCTGTGATAACTGTTTCCTAAATTGCCCTGTATTTCCACATCCGTGATCAGATCTGTATTGTTGGTAATCAGTAGATCTAGTAACACTTTATATCTAGTTGGTGCGTCTACTATCTGAACCATGAAATGGTCCTGCAAGACATTTAGGAACTAGCGAGCCTTAGACGAATGCGTGGGTCCCTCCACCCAGTCTATGTCTGGATAATTAAAATCCCCCATTATGATAACACTTCCCATTCTTGCTGCTAATCCAAATTGTGATAGGAGATCCGTCTCTCCCTCCTCCCTCAGGTTAGGGGGCTTATAGCATACTCCCAGTATTATTTCCCCCTTAGCTTCATCCCTTTGGATCTCTACCCATAAGGATTCCACCTCCTCCCAGACACCCTTAATGATGCCATCTCTCACATTCACTTGTACATTATTCTTGATATATAGGCATACCCCCTCCTTTTTTTTACCCTCTCTATCCCTGCGATAAAGGGTATACCCTTGAATGGCCAGCCAATCATGAGAGCTTTTGAACCAGGTCTCTGAAATTCCCACAAAATCCATATCCTCCTTGTACAACAGTATCTCTAGTTCACCCCGCTTGTCCGCCAGGCTCCTGGCATTGGTGAACATGCCACGTAGTTTAGACCGGTCGCATACTATCCTCTTATTGGGTGTTCCTAGATTGCAACTAGGACTTGTTACTATACTTTACCTTGGATTTATGTGCTTTAGTCAACCTACCACTAATGCCCCCAATATTACCTTCTGGAATGTTCCATGCTGACTATCTCTACCTCTGGGCCCTCTCCCCCGTCGCCTAGTTTAAAAACCCCTCTAACTTTTTGGCCATCTTTACTCCCAGCTGATCTGCATCAAACTCATTTAGGTGCAGTCCACCCCTTCTATAGTACTGGTGATCGACTGAGAAGTCGGCCCAGTCCTGCAGGAACCCAAACCCCTCCTTACTACACCAGCTCCTCAGCCACTTGTTTACTTCCCTAATCTCCCTCTGCTTTCTGGTGTGGCTCAATGTACCGGTAGTATTCCTGAGAATTCTTCCTTGGAGGTCCTTTTCCTCAATTGAGCTCCCAAGTCCCTAAAATCGTTCTTTAGGACACTCTGCCTCTGACTTTGTCATTGGTGCCAACGTGCACCCTGACAGCCCGGTCTTCCCCAGCCCCTCCCCGTAATCTGTCCACCAGATCCGTGATGTGCCGAACCCAAGCTCCCGGTAGACAGCATACAGTTTGGCGCTTTAGGTCTTTGTCAAAGATTGCCCTCTCTGTCCTTCTAAGAATTGAGTCCCCTACCACCAGAATCTGTCTTTCCTTTCCCCCACACTCTCACTGGAGGAGTTCTTCCCCTGGCAGCTAGGGGAGTCCCTCAGCTCCAGCAGTGCTGGTCCCTGACTGGTTTCACCAATGTCACTCAATGGAGCGTACTTATTGGGACGCTCCAACCCTGGATCGGCCTCCCTGGCACTTCTCCCTCTACTCCTCCTGACTGTCACCCATCTACGCTTTTCTAGTGCCTGCACCTCATTGTCTCCACCCATCTCTGTGCTGGCCCTTGCCGGGTAAGTTCCCGGCTCTCCTTTATAATGGAGGGTCTTCTCAGTGCTGACAGTTGCTTCCCCAGATTCAGAACCTGGGCTTCCAGGGAAACAATGTGCTTACATTTTGCACAGCAGTATTTGTCCTCGATCGGATGATCAAGGAATGCATACATGCCGCAAGATGTACACTGAGCCGCATCTCCACACCCACCGGGCATCATACATACTACAGTAGGTGACCGCGATATTGTGTCAATCTCGCCTCTGTTATCGGCGAAATTTGACACCTGTGAGCCCCGTCGTGGGAGCCAGCGTTGAGCTGGCTCGCTCATCGGGAAAGGAAAAATGTGTTTTTTCCTTTCCCGATGAGCGACAAGCATTGCTGACAGGTGTTTGGTATGAATCATGAGGGGGAACTCCACGCCAAATTTTAAATAAAAAAGCGGCATGGGTTCCCCTCCAAGAGCATACCAGGCTCTTAGGTCTGGTATGGATTTTAAGGGGAACCCCCTACGCTGAAAAAACGGTGTGGGGGTCCCCCCAAATCCATACCAGACCCTTATCCGAGCACGCAGCCCGGCTGGTCAGGAAGGGGGGGGTGGGGACGAGCGAGCGCTCTCCCTCCTGAACAGTACCAGGCCGCATGCCCAAAACATGGGGGGTGGGTGCTTTGGGGATGGGGGGTGCCCTGCCCCCCCCACCCCAAAGCACCTTGTCCCCATGTTGATGAGGACAAGGGCCTCTTCCCAACAACCCTGGCCATTGGTTGTCGGGGTCAGTGGGCGGAGGGCTTATCAGAATCCGGGGGCCCCCTTTATAAGGGAGCCCTCAGATCCCAGCCCCCCACCCTATTTGAATAAGTATGGGGTACTACACAGGTTTTTAAAGTAATTTATTAGGCAGCTCCGGGGGTCTTCTTCCGACTTCGGGGGGTCTCTTTCGACTTCTCCGCTCTCTCCGGCCTCTTCTCCCGGTGTCCGGTACTTCTCCCTCTCTCCGGCCTCTTCTCCCGGTGTCCAATTCTTCTCCCTCTCTCCGGCCTTTTCTCTCAGTGTCCGGTTCTTCTCCACTCTCTCCGGCCTCTTCTCCCGGTCTCCGGCCTCTTCTCCAGATCTCCGGTCCTTCTCCCGCTCTCCGGTTCTTCTGCCGGGCTCCTCCGCTATCTTCTGCTGTTTTGCCGCTCTTTTGCTAGCTGTGGCCCGGTCTTCTCCGTCGTCTTGTTCCCTCTTCTCTTCTTCCGATGTTGACACGATGCTCTCTCCCACTGTAATGTAATGACTTATATAGGCATGGGGCGTGGTCACTGGGTGATGTCACCCGTCCCTTATGACGTCATTTGTGACCAAATTTAACACGCCTGCTCCCCATTTACACCTGAGACCTTGTAACACTAACAAGTCACACGACACCGGGGAAGGAAAATGACTAATTAGGCCCAATTTGGACATTTTCACTTAGGGGTGTACTCACTTTTGTTACCAGCGGTTTAGACATTAATGGCTGTGTGTTGAGTTATTTTGAGTGGACAGCAAGTTTACACTGTTATACAAGCTGTACACTCACTACTTTACATTGTAGCAAAGTGTCATTTCTTCAGTGTTGTCACATGAAAAGATAGAATAAAATATTTACAAAAATGTGAGAGATGTACTCACTTTTGTGAGATACTGTATATATATATATATGTGTAGCACTGACCCCCTAAGGAGCTGCTGATAATTAATTGGGCCTGCACTCTGCCTAACAACCCCAGAAAATGGACTCGACTCCTTGGCACAACTGTGTGGCAATGTTAGTGTAAGACCCAATGGTTAAGAGCAACACAATAATAACACAATATACTGTATATTTACTGTCACCCGGGTATCTGTCACTCCACCAGCTGTAGTAATAGATAGAGTCTCACACAAATTGTAAATTAACCACATAAACAGTCTACTGGAAGAAACGTGTTCATCACATTAAACACAGCAGTAATCCCAATATAAAGAGTGAAAATAATAACAATCAAGATGCAGGTGAAAAAAACAAAACTGAATGATCACACTAGAAGCATACGCAGACAGGCACAAAGTGGGACTTGTACTCAATATGATAGATCCCTTATATTGGACACATTCCCACTCCATCCTCAGAGCATACACACTTGAAATTGGCAGTGCACTATCAGATACAATGCAGCAATGTAATACAATACATACACCTATGCCATATGCTTAAGGGCTCCCCTAGGTTGTAATGCAGTTCTCAGAATATATGTATATAACAAGCTAAGAACGCTTTATAGTGAATAGTAGAATCTCTTATCTTCTTCCTCTTCAGCTAGCTTACTAGAGTATGCAGTATTTGTAACCCAGGAAACGAGTAAATAGCGAATTATAGTAAAGGTGATGTGTAGGTAACTGTGTGCTTAATTATATAGCGCACATGTAAAACTTCTTCCTTACTGAAGGATGCAAATCAATGTTAACTCTGTAGTACAGGGAAGACGAACTCTGAGGTTTCACTGTGCACAGTCTATGAATAAGTGTAATCGCTTCTGTGGGACTACAGGTCTCACCAGCCGTCTGGGACCTATTTACACAGCAACAAAGTATTATAATGATCTGGGCAAGTGCCCGCTCACCACACAAGGCCCAGATGCTTGTACTGCTCCGCTTCTGATATCTCAGTCCCGCTCCAAGCTGGCGCCGTCACACCGCACCGCTCCTTCTGATGGCTGGTGACTGTAATGCAGGAAACTTTCAGGTTATCTTGAGCCCTCTCATCCGTCCACACGCTGATCCAGCACATTGTGTTCCGGAACTTCTTAGAGGCCACACGATTCTGCTCCACGCCACACAGGCCGCAGTCTTCCAATCGCACACCCACAGCTCCCTGCAGTCAGGTCTTTAATGGCGTCCCAGCAAGAGACCAAAAACGTACCATGCCTGTCCCTTTTATGTCTCTACCCAGCAGGCAATTCTGTGACTTGGCCTTGTGGGTAGGCAGGTGGGCATTGTGGGTCAGTAGTTTGCTGACTAAGTTTTAACATGAGTCACTTCCTCCTTCACTACATCTCCCACAATGCTTTGTACCATGGCTTAATGAAACCAAACAAAAGTCTTAATAGCATTAAATAGTGAGGACACTAGAGGGAGCCAAACTCTTATTTAAAGAACATCACATATTTACATAGTAACTTAGGTGGTAAAACCCCTGCGCTACACACACACATATATATATATGTGTATATAAATATATACACACACAGATGGTAGAATAAGTATTGAACGTGTCACCATTTTTCTAGGTAAATATATTTCTAAAGGTGCTATTGACATGAAATGTTCACCACATGTCGGTAACAACCCATGCAATATGACACATGGAAAATGTATTGAACATATGAAGAAAGGGAGGTGCAGAAAGGCATGGAAAGCCAAGAAATTAATCCTGCCCCTCGTCGGTGCAAATTAATATCAGCTGGTTCAGTCTCAACTGATGGCATATAAACAGGTGTCTCATTATCAAAGTGTCACACAAGAAACATCTCATGATGGGTAACAGCAAAGAGCTCTTTCAAGACCTTTGCAACCTTATTGTTGCCAAAAAAATAAAAAATGATGACATTGGTTACAGAAGGATTTGTAATTTCTAAACTTCTGATTGTTCCAGTCAGCACTGTTAAGGCCATTACCTGGAAGTGGAAAGAACATAATTTCACCATAAACTGGCCATGACCAGGCTCTCCTCGCAGGATTTCTAACAGATGAGTGAAAAGAATTATCAGAAAAGTTGTCCAATAGCCAAGGATCACTTGTGGAGAGCTTCAGAAAGAACTGGAATTAGCAGGTACAATTATTTCACAGAAAACAATAAGTAATGCCCTCAACCGCCATGGTCTGTATGCACGCTCACCACAGAAGACTCCGCTGCTGAAGAAAAAGCATGTTGAAGCTCATTTAATGTTTGCTGCACAACATTTAGACAAGCCTGTGAAATACTGGGAGAATATAGTCTGGTCAGATGAGACCAACATTGGACTCTTTGGATGCCATAATACGCACCATGTTTGGAGGTCAAATGGCACTGTACATCACCCCAAATACACCCCCCATACCAACAGTGAAGTTTGGAGGTGGGAACATCATGGTGTGGGGCTGTTTTTCACCATACGGTACTGGCAAACATCACGTCATTGAAGGAAGGATGGAAGGAAAAATGTACCAAGACATTCTTGATAAAAATCTGCTGCCATCTACCAGGATGACGAAGATGAAACGAGGGAGGACATTTCAGAAAGACAATGATCCCAAACACAAAGCCAAGGAAACTCAAAGAAAAAAAATAAAGCTGCTAGAATGGCCCAGCCAATCACCTGACATGAATCCAAAAGAAAATCTATGAAAAGAACTAAAGATCAGAGTTCATAGAAGAGGCCTACGGAACCTTCAAGATTGGAAGACTGTTTGTGTGGAAGAATGGGCCAAAATCACACCTGAGCAATGCATGCGACTAGTTTCTCCATACAGGAGGCGTCTTGAAGGTGTCATTACCAACAAAGGATTTTATACCAAGTAGCCTGTGCAATACGTTTTCCCTGTGTCATTCCATTTTTATTACACATAACTGAACGCAGGGCTTTTTTTCAGCTGGAACATTTGTGGAACTCAGTTCCACCACCTCTGGCTCAGACCCTCTGCTCCCTGCTCAGCACTATCACTTGTAAAACACAGAAGTTTGACTTCTGTGTCTACAAGTGACAGCTTGTCTCTCAGCAGCTCCCACAAATCTGGTCTCTTGAGTGGCTCCCACTGAGTACAGGATGGGGACAAGGGAGATGTAGGTGCCTGGGGTGCTGTGCAGCTGCCGACGCCCCCACTGGATGATCTACCTGCAAGTGAGAGAGGCGGAGCCATTTACAGTGTGCGGGGAGGTCCTAGAGCCGCTGGGAAGAGGGGTAAAAGTGAGATGTGGATGGGGGATGCACAGGTAAACAGCTGTGGAAGAAGGCTGAACTCTGCACTCTGTGTGTAGTGCACCACTGAACTCTGCACTCTGTGTGTAGTGCACCACTGAACTCTGCACTCTGTGTGTAGTGCACCCCTGAACTCTGCACTCGGTACATAATGCACTCCTGGTATTTAATGCCCCCTCCCACTGTTAGTGAAGTATGACTACACCCAGTATTTGATTATGTTTGAAGGGTGTGTGTGGGGGTCAAGGGGGTTTTGAGGGGTCATGTTTTAGTTCCTGCACCTATATTCTCCAAAAAAAAAACCTGTCTGAACTTATTTGTTTTGGTGTCTTGTTATGTATGGATTGCATGGGTTGTTACCGACATGTGGTGAAAATTTCATGTCAATAACACCTCTAGAAATATATTTACCTAGAAAAATGTTGACGTGTTCAATACTTACTTTACCCTCTGTGTATATATATATATATATATATATATATATATATATATATATATATATATATATATGTGTGTGTGTTATATATTCTATATATATATACAGTATATAACAATCTTTTAAAGTGGTTGTAAACCCTTACAGACCACTTTAACCTACAGGTAAGCCTAGATTAAGGCTTACCTGTAGGTGCAAGAAATATCTCCTTACCCTACACAGTTAAGGAGATATTTTCCTAAAAACGGGCACCGATGTCTATGGCGCATGCGCGCCGTAGACAACGGCGCAGGCGCACAGAGCTTGCCGTTAGTGAAGGCGATCATGCTGTCACTGATGGCTCCCGCGCGCATGCGCCGGAGTGACGTCACCGCTGCTCTGGCCAGTGCCGGAGCAGCGTTACCCGGAAGGAAGATGGACACTTCGTGGAAGAGGGGACAGCGGTGACATTGCACACTCCTGTGTCAGGTAAGTGACACATAATGGGCTACTATGCAATGCATAGTAGCCCATTATGCTTTACCTTTGCAGGGAAACAAAGAGGAAGTAAACCCATAAGGGTTTTAAATGAATGCATAACTGGATTACTGGATTAAATGTAGTTTTTATTTGCCTGGAGCTCATCATTTGACAGCTTTATCGTTCTTTTGTCTTCAGCTGACACTGAGATTTGTTTTGTGTAATAAAGACCTAATGTGTTTGAAACGGAAAATCAAATGACCTGCTGATGTCGATTTTCCTGTGAATAAAGAAAAAATCATAAATATCTCCCTATCCTCCTTTCACCAGACACAGCTTATTTACTGCCGCTAATCATCTTCTTCTTTCTGTTCTAAAGTATTACTTACCATAGCGTCCCCCACGCCATGACATCATATGCTCCTCTGATTGGAAAGCCCTGCTGAAAGCCTCTGGAATGTAATATCTAAAATATGTGCCGGCTCAGCAACATAAAGAACTCGCTTCTATAATTTCTCTGAATTGAATGCTATTAAAGGGCCGACGATCTTCAAAGCTGAACTCCGGGCAAACTACTAAATACACAGATCAAATACATATATAAGAAGCTGTTTATCCTACCAAAGATTTGTGTTTCCTTCCATCCAGTCCCAACAATTACACAGTTCAGCCACAGAGTACAGCCCTGCTGTACATGACAGGAGACCTGATTTTTCTCTGCTGCAGTTAAAGTAGAATTACTGTCAGGCAAAACTTTTTTTTTTTTCTCCATTTTGGATTGAGTAAGAGAGGGTTATAACACCTGTCAGATTTGTTTTTCACCATCTGTGTCCCATTTTGGAGATTTCCCTTAACTTCCTGTCCCATAGCCAAATAGGAAGTGAGAGGAAATCCCTGCAAATTAAGGGAATTCCTTGAGGACCCCCCGAGGTCACCAGAACTAGTGTCCCCATTGGAAGATTTCTCCTCTATGACTTTTCTGGGGACAACCCAAAATTTGGGATTTTCTTTTACTTTCACTTTCAATGATAGTGGTATACAGGACATATAGAGGGGATGAATCTCTTTAATGGGGGCACAGACAGCAATAAAAACTGACAGAGGTTCTAATCCCTCTCCACTCTATCCAAAACTTAAAAAAAAAAAAAGTTTTGCCTTTAGTTATACTTTGAGTAACACTTCATAGCTCCCAACTATGCCTGATTTTGAGGGACTGTCCCTGATTTTGATTTTTTTTGGGATCTGTTTGTTTACATCGACAGATCCCCAATTCTGGCTCTCTGTGGGGCGATCGCGGGTGGCCGGTGGATTTTGCGGCTGTGGGCCACGCGCATCGGCTCCGGCGACGCGACCTGCTGTAGCTATTAAGGGGATCGACGTACAGCCGGGTGCGGACTGACCATTGAGCCACTCGGGCCCTGGGCCACTAGGGTGCCCCATCAGGGTTGCCAGCCTCAGTAAAACCAGGGACAGTATGGACCAGGGACAGCCAATAGACAGTATGGACCAGGGACAGCCAATAGAAACATGTCTGTGTATACTGCGTGTACATGTATGTGTATACTGTGTGTGTGTGTGTATACTATGTGGCCCCATAATCTCTGATTGCCTGGCACTGCCCGAGGGCCTTGGGCCACTAGGGGGCCCCATCAGGGTTGCCAGCCTCAGTAAAACCAGGGACAGTATGGACCAGGGACAGCCAATAGACAGTATGGACCAGGGACAACCAATAGAAACATGTCTGTGTATACTGTGTGTACATGTATGTGTATACTGTGTGTGTGTATACTATGTGGCCCCATAATCTCTGATTGCCTGGGGGCCCCATAATCTCCTATTGCCCGGGGGCCCCATGAGTTTTCAGTCCGCCCCTGCGTACAGCCATGGCGATTTGCGCAGCCGAGCCAACCTGCCGTGGTATAACCGTGGCAGCTGGTCGGCAAACGGTTAAATCACATTGCTAATTGCATATGGTACTTGTTTGTAGCCTAAATACTAAAATTTGCACTTAAAGCTGTAATTTTGTAACTTTTTGGAAATGCCAGTAAAAACTTGGCTGTGCCACCAGTAAATTTTGGGTGTCGAGTCCATGAATTTCAATCTGGTAGGTTGACAACATTAGTGACAAGGTAGGTTACCTGCTATGGAGTTTAGCTAAATTAATCGTTCCGTGGCTGGATTTAGCAATTTTATCAGCATCATGTTTTAAAACAATACTCTGCTTCTCATTAAGCCAGACCAGTTTTTTGTGTCCCACAGGACAATGAAAAACGTTCTCGCCTCAGTGACTAATATGGTGAATATGATATATTACTCATGAATCTGCAGTTATTCTTTGCACAGAGATGTCCTCTGATACCACCGCTCAGACCTTGGTAACCCAGCCTGAAGAGAGACTTTTGGGTAATTTCTGATACACAATGCAGACACATGAGTAATTAAACAGCTTGTCCTTGGAGGATGCTTGGCTCAGGCTTGTTTGCTGTTTCGTCCAAATTGAGGATTATCATTTGTTTTGGTTTAAAGCATTGCAGCCCTGATCCCCGCTATCCATCATACTCCGAAAGAATGCAACAAAGTTCATGTGCGCAGATTAATCTACTTTATGTACATAGGAGGAATGTGATATGTTATTAAACTGCTTCTTGCGGCAATTTATTTATGATCTCCCTGTAAATCCATTAGAAACAGTTTACAGTGTCCTAAAAAGGACTCTACTACTATCCAATAGAAAAAAAAGAAGAAGAAAGGTTACACTCACCTATGCTACATCCTTTTCATTGAATCTTGAGTCTCTTCAAAAACTAAGGCCTCAACATCTCACACTCTTCTGCATGACTGTGAAGATTCTCATTTATCTAGATCAGGGGTATCCAAACTTTCTAAACAAAGGGCCAGTTTACTCTCCTTCAGACTCTCTGGGGGCCGGAATGTGACCGGTGTGAATAGAAAACGATTGGGCGTCAATGGGCTGTATACAATGCTTCATCATTGGTGTTATTGGGAGGAATAGTGGCAATTGTTGGTATCAGAGGAAGGATTAGTGTCCCATCATTGGTGTCAGCGGAAGAAATGGTGCCCTATTGTTGGTGCCCAAGGGCCAGATAAAGGCTAGCAAAGGGCCACATCTGGCCCCCCCGGGTGGCAGTTTGGAGACCACTGATCTAGATCAATGTTTCTCAACTCCAGTCCTCAAGGAGTCCCAGCAGGTCATGTTTTCAGGACTTCCCTCAGATGAAACGGCGGTGGTAATTACTAAGGCAATGAAATCAAATTACCTGTGCAAAATAATGAAAAGCCTGAAAACATGACCTGTTGGGGGTACGTGAGGACTGGAGTTGAGAAACATTGATCTAGATCATGGTATAGCTAGTAGTAGTTGGTCACATTGGTTGAACTGAATGGACTTGTGTTTTTTTAAACCAGACTAACTATATAACTGTGTAACATTCAACTGGACTTACGGTATTCTGTAATGTTGAAGACTTTTCGTAACTTGGCTTCTCCAGTTCTAAATTCTTCAGGTCTAAATGAAGAACTGAAGAAGTGGCTTGGACAAGGTACAAAACGTCTTTAACATTACAGAACAAGTCCAGTTAAATGTGACTAACTACTCCTAAACACAACCTTCAGCATTTGTCTCCTACCATGTGCTGTGGTTCTTGTCAGGGCTGGGCTCAGCCCTTCCTTCTCTGAGCTGAGCTCAGCTGACAGCTAATTGCCGGCTCTCATCTCTCCATAGTGAGTCACCTGTTGATGATATCCTGCTCATCCGTCCTCCTTACTTAAGCCGTCCAGCCCAGATGATCTCTGCTTTCTCCTTAGTCAACATCACAGTGACTTTCTCCTGCACCCCTGTTAAAAACTTGCTTGGCTGACATTCCTTCTGGCTCCAGATCCTGCTTGCTGTTCCTCTATGCTGATTCCTGGCTTCCTGACTTTCTGGCTTGTCTGACTATCCGTTCCGGTTACCGAACTTTGGCTATGTTTTAACTACGTCTGTTCTATTTACTTTTGTTATTAAACAAGTGAGATTTAACTGTACTTTTGTCTCTGTCTGATTCATGGTTTCTGACAGTTCCATCTGTTCAGCCCCTTTATCACTATAGGGCATAGCAGTGAAACAGGGACCGGCAAGAGCATGCACAGCTAACAGTGGGGGACTAGGAATTTTTTGCTGGCCTGAGCTTTTTTGGATAGGGACAAAGTCACTTTTACATTTTTTAGCTTGAAACCGCTGCTCGCCATAGCCAATCCTAGTATGAATGTATACATGTGAAAGTCTCAGTCAATGTCGCTCCCCAGGCCATGCCCCCTGACATGTTCTGCACCACCCATCAGGTCTTAATCATAGGGGTCCCCATGTATCGATGTTCATACATCCATAGTATGATTGGCTATAGTGAGTGGCGGTGTCAAGCTAAAATGTTCATTTCTCACTGGATGAGTTATGCTGGCATCCCTAATATCCTGAGTGCCAATGGCGCTCTACACCTCAGCCTGGAGTGACACCACCAAATACTTATGGCCTTATTAAAAAATAACCTGTTACTTGATGGTTTTAGGGGGATCTGAATACTCCGTTGTTTTAACTATCTAATCAATGCTTGGCTACCACAGTGAAGAAAATTGATTTAAAGAAGCAATTTAACAAGTAACAAGTAACTGAAACACTTCCTTAATCATTGCAGTGTTGGGGCCCTGCACCACTCTATTTGATACAGCCATTATCTGAAACAGCCTTCTTCCACAATTTTGGTTCCATTGTATCCAATACCCAGGAGGGCCTTATGGGAGTTTGCTTTGTTTAGGATCTGATATCTCTAATTTGGTTCAAATACACGGCTGTTCTTGCTGGTGCTGTAACCTCCTCAGGATTAGGAGACCAGCAGAAACCATAATATGGTGACCCAGGTTTCTGGTGGTGTTGTTGTTGTTCTTACACACAACCACAGGTGTCCTGGTTGTTGGCAGCCATGGCGAAATCTCTTATTCTATATGAAGGGATTCAAGGGAACCAGGGTTGGGGCTGGAGCTTGGAGTTTGGAAATCAGAAGCATCAGAGTTTAAGTGCTTTTGAGGCCAAGCTCCAACTAAAGCTTTTTGTTTGCTATGAATAGAGGAGGACAGGAAGAAAGGGGAAATCTCTCCAACAGGGGCACAGGAATGACTAGAATGTTTGACAATTTTTTTTTTTACTCCGTACTGTCATGTCCTGATGGCAACCACACCATCCATTTCTTGCCATGATGTCCCATGGACAAAAAGTGCAGGGAAAATCTCCACATCTCCCCAGACTTAGCACAAATTTCAGCTCTTTCCCACTCTATCCAAAATATGGCTGGAGTTTGATTTAAAATTATTAGAGCTGGAAATTATATTCACTGCTTGGAATTTTGAGGGTAAATCCAGGAGCAGGAGCGAATTTTGTTTGCATTTAAATACCACTATGATTGTGTTTTTTATAAGTTCATGAAAATTTTTTTTGCATTCATGTATATGTGTATATGCATATGAATATACATCTTTTTCTATATTTGTTTTGTTGCCCTGATGTAGGGGGTGTAAGCTAGCTTCCAAAAACGTGTTGGGTGTTCTATGTGATCATATAAAACATTAAAGTGATTGTAGTCTCTTTTTTTATGTTATGGACACCTGCTCAGGTGCAGTGGATTTGCACAGAACAGCCCAGATCCTCCTCTTTGCTTCTCCTGGCCCCTCCTTCATGTTGAGTGCCCCCACAGACAGCCACATGCTATGGGGGTAACCAAGCCAAAACACAGCTCCCTGTGTCCATTCAGAGACAGAGCCCGGCCCCGCACTCCCCTCTCCTGATTGGCTGACTGACTTTGATTGACAGCTGAGGGAGTCTCAGCCAATCAGGAGGAAGAGTCTAGGACGGCCGATACACTCGTGGTCATTGCTGGATAGAGATCAGGTAAGTATTAGGGGGGCCGAGGAAGGCTGCTGCACACAGAAGTTTTTTTATCTTAAAGCGTTGTGTCGCCTGGGGAAACAAAATTAAAAGCATAGGCGTGCGCACAGGGTGTGCCAGGTGTGCCTGGGCACACCCTAATCACCCCGTGTGGTGCAGATTCCCCCTGTTTAGATCCCTGATATTCCACCAAAGCCCCCTACTGGGGCTCCTAAAAAGTTGCAAAAAAAATAAAATTGTACAAAAAAAATAAAAAATAAAAATAAAAACGACTGACACCGTCCACTGCCTTACTGACACCATCCACTGATCTACTAACACTGTCAGTATATATACACATGCACACACACACACACACACACATACAGTATGTGTTTGAGCTTTGGGGTGCACACCCTAATGTAATAGGCTGCGCACACCTATGATTAAAAGTCAGCAGCTACAAATACTGAAGATACTGACTTTTAAAATATGTACACTTACCTGTCCAGGGAGCCCCGTGATGTTGGCACCCCAGCCATTTTTCAGATCGGCTGTCGGGGGCTGCCGCCACCATTCGTCGCAAGGGAAATCGGCTTCATAGCCAGTTCCATATAGCGCATATGCTTTCTAATTGGCCCGGCGGCAGAGGGAGGAGCAGGGGGACCGAACTTCCGAGGGACGGCGCCGCGGTGAAATCTCCTAGAAGTGGGGAAGGGTACCTGTCAAAAACAGGGACCCGTTCCCCCCTCCTCCCCCCGAAAGGTGCCAAATATGGCACCGGGAGGGGGGGGGGGAAGCAGATAAGCGGAATTTCCACTTTTTTGTGTGGACCTCTGCTTTAATGCATTAAGATAAAAAACCTTCTGACTTTACAACTCCTTTAAAGCTACTTGGATTCTTATATAATAGGTTTGGCGCCCCTTTGAGTTTCCACGCGCATTTTCTGAGTACCCATTAAGGGGATCTCTGCTTTCATATAAGTGACCTTACCGGAATCAATGAGCTTGTTAAATTATGATATTTTTGTCCAGATTAATGAACCAATAAGTTTTGAAATCCCAGCACCTCTTGTATATGTAATTTGGAGTTTATGGATATCAACCAGACAGCTTGCTTTCTCCATAAGCACATTCTGGTTTAAATTTGCTGAAATAATCATATTTCATGGTTGATAACACAATTCTGTATGAAGGGGGAGTATCCCGCATAGGAGTGGAAGGCAGCATGATTTCTAAATGATCTCTGTTATAACCTTTACATTTCTATGTGAGATCGAACAATTATTAACAACAAACGGGCACCATGTCTGTGTGAAGAGAGTGGGAGGTGCAGAGACACAATAGAGATCTCCAGCTGCCACTGAGCCGCTTTTGTATGTCTCTGGACCTTTAAAGCTTCCCTTGACTCAAAAATGTAATATATTGCAGCTAACTAACTGCATTCATTTTCTTTTTTAGGCTTTTCTTTCCATTATTTTCACCTGGTGATCCAGGTGAAATAACACACTTCTCGTCTTAAAGCGGAGTTCCACCCAAAAGTGGAACTTCCGCTCATCTGATTCCTCCCGCCCCTCCTGTGCCACAATTGGCACCTTTCAGGGGAGAGGGGGGACAGGATAGCCGTCTTTGACAGGTATCCTTTCCCACTTCCAGGAGCCTCAGCCGTGGGTATTGACGTCACGGCTTGGGCTCCCTCCTCCTTCCCCTGTCGCCGGGCCAGTAGGAGAGAGGAGCCGGGCCTCGCGCATGCCGAAAGGCTACACTGCTGGGCGCCCGTACCCGCAATGGCGGTGGCAGCACCCGACAGCTGATGGAAACATCAGCTGCAGTGCCGACATCACAGTAGGGTTCCGTCCTAATTCTACATTGTCGGGTTCACTTACCCGCAATGGCGGCGGCAGCACCCGACAGCTGATGGAAACATCAGCTGCAGTGCCGACATCGCTGGACTCCAGGACAGGTAAGAGTCCTATTATTAAAAGCCAGCAGCTGCAGTATGTGTAGCTGCTGGATTTACATTGTTTTTTTTTTTTTTGGACAGACCTCCACTTTAAGGTGTCCCCACTTTATGGAGGAGCAAAGGAGCCACCCTTGGACAGCAGTTTTGTCAACCTGTAGAGAGGGTAATGTTAGATGGGTTACTGATTATGTTGTAGTAAGAGCTTTTATTATTAGTGTATCATACCTAGAGATTCATAATGGATAGACCCGGGATCACTTCTAGGTAAGTATTTGAAGTATTTCAGCGTATGCTTTTCTCTTTTCGACTAGCAAGCAACAAGGGTGAAAAAGTTGGGAATTAGCTCCAAGTCCTCTTTGACATTTGTTGCACCCTCTAGTGTGCTAAGTGTGAAAGATAGTTTTTTTTGCCAGTGCGGGCAAATTTATGCAGGCTTGGCTGGTAGCCAAGCCTGCTTGTTTTTGTTTCCTGGTTTGGCAGAAATCCAGCTTGGATATCCAGATCAGTAAGTCTCCCAGATGGATGAGGGGACCCAGGATCTCCCATGATGTCTTCAAACGGCCTTGTGGGTATCAACCGGACGGGGGGGGGGGCAGCTATCCAATAGGAACGCCACAACAACTCTTGAATGACGTGAAACTGCTGCGTGTGAGTGAAACAGGAAATAGGAAGTGACAAAAACATTTTTGTCACTTCGTATTTCCTGTTTCACTCACATGCAGCAGTTTCACTTCATTGATACCCACGAGACCATTTGGAGACATCATCGGAGATCCTGGGTCCCCTCATCCATCTGGGAGAGTTACTGATCTGGATATCCAGACTTTTATGATTCGGTGTCGCTGACATCCGGGTTCACCAGTTCCGGTAAGAGTGTTTAATCTTATCCATCTAGTAGGATTCACCATCTTTGATGTTACATATTACACTTTTTCATGTCGGAAGATCATCATTTCATTGTTGTGGACTTCTATTTTTTCCTTTACAGGATTTGATTTGTGTTATGGGACTTATTTTTTCATTTCCATTTTATTTATTTCACTATGTTGGACTTTAGTATTCATTTTTTTACTGAATGATTATTGGATTGTTCATCATTTGTGTATGCACTTATCACTACATTATTAGTTTTAGAGCTACATTTCTTCCACTTTCCAGAACATGCTGGAACCTTCTGGAAAGATAGGAGGAGAGGTGAGATGGAGCTGCCTAGAGTATTCTTAGGGCCCTGACCAATCCCCAACTTGGATTGGCAGGGGGCAGGCCTCTTCAAATACTCTGGGTCAGCCCAGCTGGGGGGGAGTTGTTCGGGTGGAAACTGGAGATGGAGTGTTAGGCTGTTGTGGCCTTTGAGGGAGCTCCCTAGTCTGGGGTTGGGGTGACCTTGGGCCTGGGCTTGGGTGCGGATGGGACCATTCTACAACCAGCGGAGGTGTTCTGGACAGGAGACACGGAAGCAAGGAGAGGACTGCAGGAGAACACTGCCAGGCAAGTCTCCAGGAGGAACAACAAGTTGCAGCCAAAAGGTCTGGTGAGTGACACACAGTCTGACCGGGAGACACGCCTGAGAGGACTGGGAGAGTGCAGTCTGGGATAGGTGCAGAGCCAGTAAGGAGGACTGTGGTGGCACCAGCAGTGAAAAGAGGCAGTTGCAGCCAGGAGGGCTGGCAGGGCCTGAAGAGGTGGTACTGGGATCAGTAGCCACGTGGGACAGATAGCACTAGGACTACCATATTTTGCTACACCATAGAAACCCCTGGTCCCTGCTTGCAAAGGGAATTTTTGCTTAAGGCCTGGCTGAACCAGTGTCAGGCCTGCAATTCAGTTCTAGCTGGTCCTGGGAGTTGTAGTTCTACAAGCAAGTTTATGCTGGAGGAAGAAGAGAAGAAGCGTGTATATACCGGTGGTGTATATAGTTTCAGTCCCTAATTTCCTATCTGCAATCAAGTGGGAATCCCATAAGTACCCTATCCCCATCCAAGTTAAATCCCCTGAATAAAAAAAAAAAAAAAACAAGTACAAGGACTATTTCTTGACTGTTGAATGTCTGGGAAGTAGTGTACCTGGCTGTGCAGGGTGAGAGAAAGACCACAACTACCAGCAGCTCCTACGGGGGTACCGCTACAAACTTTTAGGCTATCTATGTGTACAGAACAAAATGACCGCAGAATCTCCTTAAATGGCTGCTGGAATCTCCTTATCTTCATTCATTGCAGCTCACCAAAGCATTGTGGATAAAAGAATCCATGTAAGGAAAACATGACTATTATTATATTATTTATCATATTCATGTTAGGATTTGGAACGTAAAACATCTGGTTTTAAAAAAGCGTATTCATCAAAAGAAAATATATTAGTTCCTCTAGGCCTATGCTTTTTGAGCATAGAGGATACCTTACCATAAATAAGAAAGCTTATTTATGGTACCTTACCATGGTAAGCTACCTTACCACGGTAATATTATTATTATTATACAGTATTTATATAGCGCCAACAGTTTACGTAGCGCTTTACAACTTGAGGGTAGACAGTACAAATAGAATACAATTTGATACAGTAGGAATCAGAGGGCCCTGCTCCTTAGAGCTTACAATCTAAGAGGATATACATCTGGGGGTGAGGGGTACTCCTATAAAAAAATGACTACTTACATACCATATATAAATACCATATGAATTACCACTGCATGACCTACTTTGCGTGATTTCATGTCAATTCCTATAACTTCATTGTTACCAGTGATACTTCCTAAATGCAATATCACACTATGAAGGTATGATGATACAATAATAATATTTGATATCACTACATCATTTCATTCCGTTACCATAGTGTCATTATATTTCATTACTGCAATATTTATGTTTTTACGTATTTATGAAGTTCATTTAATCGTACAATGGAATACCTGTAAGCTAATAATTATACCTCCAGATTTCTTTGTATGTTTCAGATGTGATCAATTATTTAAATTACTTTTTATTTTAAATTATTATCATGTGGTTTGTATATATCATTTTTTAAATCATGGTTATAATAATATGTATTGTATCATCATTAATTACCCAAGCATCATTAGTCACTTAAAGCGGAGTTCCACCCAAAAGTGGAACTTCCGCTCATTTGTTTCCTCCCCCCTTTCGGTGGGACAATTGGCACCTTTCGGGGGGGGGGGAGGGGGGCAGGATACCTGACAGGTATCTTGTTCCCACTTCCGGGAGCCACAGCCACATATATTGACGTCACCGCTCGGCTGACCGCTCGGCTGACCGCTCGGCTCCCTCCTCCTCCCCTGTCGCCGGGCCAGTAGGAGAGAGGAGCGGAGCCTCGCGCATGTGCAGTAGGGTTCCGCCATAATTCTACATTGTCGGGTTCACTTACCCGCAATGGCGTGTGCCCGACAGCTGACTGAAACATCAGCTGCAGTGCCCACATCGTTGGACTCCAGGACAGGTAAGTGTCCTATTATTAAAAGCCAGCAGCTGCAGTATGTGTAGCTGCTGGCTTTTAATTTTTGCAGCGGTGGGCGGACCTCCGCTTTAAGTCACTATTATTATTACAGTATTATTAGTTTTGTTAGTTCACTGTTTCTTTGTATGTTTCAAATATGATCGATTTTTATCATTAGCCTTTATTTTAAATTATTATCATGTGGTTTGTATCTATCATTTTCTGTCATGGTTATAGTAATATGATTTTTATCGTCATTAATTCCCCAAGTATCATTAGTCAGTTACGTCACTATTATTATTGTAAAATTATTAGTTTTGTTAGTCAATTATTATATTGTATGTTTCAAATGTGATACATTTTTTTCATTACTTTTTATTTTACATTTTAATCATGTAATCATTTTTTCATTTCACGTGATCATTTTTGTATCGTGATTGTAGAAATACAATTTGTATCATCATTATTTCCCCAAGTACCATCACCATTATTAGTGTAGTATTATTGGTTCTGTTAGTTTTTTATTTCTTTGTATGATTCATATATGATCAATCATTTTGTTACCCTTTATTTTAAATTATTATCATGTGGTTTGTATCTATCATTTTTTTAATCATTATGGTGCTACCCCTGAAAGAGCCGCTTGGCCATTTGGGTTTTCTGTTCTGCGCCAGTTGAAATTTACTGACAGGACACACAAAATTTACAAACAGCACCAATTTTTTACTGGCAAAAAAAGCATGACATTTACTGACAGAGCCACATTTTTTTACTGACACTGCAAAAAAAGTACATTAAATGCCTGTTTTCAGTGCAAAATAGTGCGAATATAAATAAAGAAACTAAAAAACATGTAGCTAGTGCTACTAGCAATGTGTTTACACTTAAACAAAAGTCAAAAAACATATTTCACCATTTACATGAAGGTCAGCTAAATAAAACCCAGCCAGCATAGAGTTTCCTCTTACATTAGAGTCTGTCAGTTTACAGTGCAAGGGGAACTCCGATGTAAAGGGGAATGCTGCAGCTCATGATCTAAGGGGAACTCTGATGTAAGGGGGGGGGGCTCTCTTGTGTCCAGCGACCACTTGATATCGGAGTCCACTGAGTTCCCCCTTACATCAAAGTTCCCACTTACATCAGGGACTGCAGCATTGCCATTTACATCAGAGTTCCCCTTTACATCAGGGTCCGCAGAGTTCCCCCTTGCACTGTAAGGAGAAATCCTAAAGACTCTGATGTAAAAGGGAATGCTGGAAGCTCTGATGTGGGAGGGACTCAGGTGACCAGAGACTACCTTCTGCAGAGTGAATACACTAAGGTAAGTGGGGGGGGGGGGGGTTACCGATATAAGGGGGAACCTTTATATCAGCCTCCCCTTACATTATTGTATTAGTTCCCCCCTTACATCAGTGACCCCCCTCAGAATGGCATGGCAGCGCATTCACTGACCTCCTCTCAAGTGCACCATGCAGGGCTCAGTCACCTGGTCCTCTCCGAGCTCCAGCTTGGTGGCTCTGGTTTTATCCTATAGTCTCCTCTTCACAGTCCTCATACATCTGCCTCCTCCCTTAACCCCCATCCCAGCGGCGCTCTCACTTTTGACTCCTCTTTAGGTTCCCGTCAGAGACTGCAGACATGATACAAGACAAGAGCACATGATACAAGAGATGGTTAAAGACTGCGGACATGATAAAAGAGATGGTTAGAGACTGCAGACATGATATCAAGAGATATTCAGAAATTGTAGACATAGTAAAATATATGGTTCAAGGCTGTGGACATGATACAGAACGTGGTTAGAGGCTGAGGACATGGTACAGGTGATGGTTAGATGCTGCAAACATATACGGAGGGGATACGGAGGTGGTTAGAGGATGCGGATGTCAGGAAGTACTTCTACATTGGGCGAGATGTAATATTACTTTGAGTGATCCATGGCTATCTCAAACTCTCCCAATACCTTAAAAATCATATCCCATAACACACAGGGACTCAACTCTCCGCACTTCTCCGCATCACACAAAACTTTGCCAGGATTGATCACATCTTTTTGCAATCTCCCTCTATCCTGATGGCTCTGAAGTTCAAGATTAGTCACACACCTCTATCGAACCACTCAATTGTGACATTACTTACTCAAAGGTCATCAGGAGTGGGGGGCCGCTTCAAATGGCGATTTAGTGAAGCTATGTTAATTGACCCAATACAGTGCACAATATTGGAACAGGCCCGGACAGAGTACTTTCTAGATAATGATAATGATTCCATGACGCCCGCAACTTTATGGGCAGTTCACAAATCAGGCGATGACAGGCAAGCTCATACAGATCTCCTCCAAGCTGAAACGTGCACATTGTGCAGACACGCAAAGGCTCACGGAGGAACTACTCTCCCTAGCAAAGACACACAAACGTAACCCCACATCTACAACCTTGGCCCAGCTAGACATAGCCCGAATCAGCCGTAATATGGCCCTTACTACAACTGTAGAGAAACACCTTAGATGGATGGGAGCGAGATTCTACTCCCAAAAGGATAGGATTGGTTCCAAACTAGCAACTAAACTAAGTTCTAAACCACGCACCTTAGATTTCCCGAAAATACACACCCAGTAGGTGATCTGACCCAGAATTAAGATTGTCTTTCTAAAGTTCCACTCAAACCTGTATAATACCAACCCCCCCATGGTCTCCCAGAAACTTGGACTCCTTCCTTAATGGCCTCCCTATACTCACAATTGCTCAGAACCACAGAGACCTACTAGAGCAGCCCTTCTCCTCTGAAGAAATAATGGAGTCAATTAAGTCTCTCAAATTAGGTACTTCCCCAGGTCCGTATGATTTCTCCGCTGGTTACTATAAAAAGTTAGGTTCCTGTTTATCTTCCTATATGGCTAAGTTCTTCAATTCTTTCAGAGATAGAGCCCCTTAGGGTAGAGATCTCAATTCCACTTATATTTCCTTTATCCCCAAACCAGGGAAAGATGCAAGTGAGATCGGTAACTATCGCCCGATTTCTCTTATCAACAATAATCTTAAAAAAATTACCAAAATCATAGCATCCAGACTATCTGGTTTTATTGCAAAATACGTTCATAAAGACCAGGTGGACTTTATCCCTGGGAGACAGGGACCAGACCAAATCAGGAGAGCAATCGATATCATTTCATTGCATCACTCTCAATGGGATGGGGGGCCTCCCCAGTAGGGTTTTTTCCTCTCTATAGACTTACACAAAGCTTCCGATTCAGTTTCCTGGCCATATTTCTTTGAGATCCTGGAGAGATGGGGTTTTGGTCCCAAATTTAGAGGCATCATTCACTCTCTTTACTCGAACCTAGCGCACAGGTGCGCCTACTGTTCAGATACTCTGAATCTCTCGATATTAGAAAAGGAACCAGACAGGGATGTCCCCTTTCCCCGTTGATATTCGCAATTGCCATAGCAACTCTGGCTATCGCGATAAGAACTAACCCCGATATTAAAGGGGTCCTCTGCGGATCTCAGGAACACAAATGTGCGTTGTTCGCCGATGATCTGCTTCTATTTCTCACCTCTCCATTGACATCCACCCCTAACGTCTACAAAGTACTTTGGCATAGTATCTGGTCTAAAAGTAAACTTTGTCAAATTGGTTGCCTTAAACGCTTCTGTTCCCCCTGAGGTGGTGGAGCAACTAAAACAACATTTTTCATTCATTTGGGCCTCTGACTCAATACCCTACCTGGGCATTAAGCTTACACAAAATATAAGCAAGGTATTCTCAGCCTATTATCCTCCCATGGTTCGTAAATGTAGTAAAGCTATGGAGGGGTAGTCGAAGTGTGGGTTATCCTGGCTGAGCAGAATAAAAGCTGCCAAAATGACCTTATTACTGTGCATGTTATACTTATTCAGGTCCCTCCCAATACCCATTAATAAAAAACTTCTCTTGGAAGTCCAGTCACAAAAAATTAGCTTTATCTGGGGGAAAAAAAGGCTATAGATGCGCCAAAGAGGTCCTCTTTGAAAACGCAAAGCGGTCTAGGTCTTCCTAATCTTTGGTGATACTACCAGGCAGCCCAATTAGCTCAAATTTCAATAGTATAAGCTAGGGGACCTAAACCGGATTGGGTCACCATGGAAAGGCAAGCAGTTCCTTTAAATACCCTTGACTACCTCCTGTGGAGCCATCCGAAATCAAGACCCTCTATAATGTCTCCTACTCTTTCTCACTCGGTAGCACTATGTGATACTTAATACAAACAACACTCGTTAGTTTCCTACATTCGTCCATTAGCGCACATCTTCCACAACCCATCATTCCCTCCTGGAATGAATATTCAAGCTTTTCGCTGGTGGCTAAACAAAGTAAACTTGAAGTGCCCATCTCAGAGAAATCCAGACTCTCCCAAATTAGACATTTCCTCAATTCGATCTGGTCTGGTAAGACTGAACCTCCTAAAGCCACTCCTTACGAACAATGGTGCTCCAACATCATGGATCAGATGGGAGGTATCTCAATGATCTATTCCTCGCTGGCAAGTAGGGATGACATACCCCCATATACCCGAGTTTGAGAGTTAGACACGGTAAATACATGGAACCAAAACGAATGGTTTCAAGCGTTCCAGCGTTCTTCTAAGGGTATCTTGAATGTTTCTCTAATTGAACCTTAATGTTAAACTGTTGACTAGATGGTACTACCTTCCCTCCAGATTGGCGTTGATCTACCCAGATGCCTCCCCCTTGTGCTTTAGGGGGTGTCGTTTGGAGGGCTCAATGTTCCATATCTGGTGGGCATGTCTTTGAATAAGGTCATACTGGCATAAGGTTTTCTGCATGTTGAGGAAAATCACAGGGACTGCAATCTCTCAAGATCCTGCCATAGCCCTCTTGAACCACAAAGTTGCGAAGATTTCCTAACATATGCAGGCACTGGTCTTCTTCATTCTCCTGGGAGCCAAGATTACGCTTGCAGGGGCACAGAAAAAACCTTCTATATGATTTTTAGCAACCAAGAGGAAAATATTCTGGGTCACGTCTCAAGAACAAATAGTCACTAAACTACAGGATAAACTAGCAAAATTTGAAGCTATTTGGGAACCCTGGGCGACGTACAGCAATATATCCCTCTGTCCGAGCACCGCAGATATTTAGGATACTCCTGGTCTCCTGATACTTTCCTCTTCCCTTTACACTTTCTCTCTCAGGGATTCCTTGGATTCCCTGTCTCTACTTCTTTCCCTCTTTTATTATTATTTAACGGTCTGCCTATGTGGGGGGGGGGGGGGGTACTTATACCCCCCTTACAAGAGGTGGAAGACTAACCAAGTTGATTAGTTGTTTACAAGTTCATAAGAAGTATAGTTTTGAGCTATTATATTATCTAGACGCTTCGAGGATTTACGTATGTGCAGCTTTCCTTGCTTTGAGCTGGAGATTACTGGCCTCTGGTAAAGAGCCTGGGGCGCAGTGGCCTATGGTTTAGAGCTCCACGAGAGAAACTGCACACCTACAGATTGATCCCAGGGGGGTGGTGTGTTGATGTTTGCTCGGGTTCGGGAGCCTTGCCCATTTGGTCACCTAGAAACTTACAATAGTTCAGGATATTTTGGGCCCTGGCTTCTGGGCGAAGCTCAATATTTTTAGCCACAGAGGTGTTTCTTTTTCCTCCAAGCTGTTAGTGTTTAAATGCATATTGTTGTCTTCTAGCATACGATATAGTGACAATGACGACTGATTCATTTTACCATGATTTTAAACTGTATTATTCTTTAATAGATAGCCTTGCCGGCTGTTGTACGGATTGTTCACACTTGTTTTTCTATCTAAAATCCAATAAACATATTGAAAGATTAAAAATAAAAAAAATAAAAGAATAAGATACAGGAGATGGTTAGAGGATGCAGACAAGATACAGGAGGTGATTAGAGGATGCGGACAGGATACAGGAGGTGGTAAGAGGATGCAGACAGGATAGAGGGGGTGGTTAGAGGATGCGGACAGGATACAGGGGGTGGTTAGAGTTACAGTTACAGTGGCGTAGATGGATTGTGTAGGGGTCTGGTCTCTGGGACTCCATGCTTACAGTGGCTTGGTGATGGGAGTCCCAACAGGCTCCAGCCATGGTGCGGGCCGGGGTCCAGTCTCCGGATCGGGGAGGCGCGCCCACTGATGTGCTGCCGAGACCGAGTGCATACTGTCGTTCATTCAAAAATGAATTGAATCAATGCGCTCAATGCGGCGCCATTGCGTCCCTGACTCACTGTGCATGCGCCCGCCCGTCCAAAAATGGCCAGCATGTACAAGCTTGCCCAAGCCCAGCATGCATGGACCCATGGGACATGTAGACCCAAGGATGGGGATTAGGGGATGTTCTATGCTGTTATCATTGACCAGAAATGTGAAGAAATGGCTCAGAGCCAGCAGGTGGCTGTGCTAGTTAACATAGGGTGACCAGACATCCCCGGTTTCTGGGGACAGTCCCCGGATTGAGGACACTGTCCCCGGACCAAGTCTGCCCTCAGTTTTGTCCCCGGATTGGATTTGAACAGGGGCTGGGGCAATTTCAAAGACAGGCCGTGCAGAATAAAAAGAAGAAATCTGAACTGCCCCCTCCTCTGCCGCTCCTACTAGCTTATGGGGGTTTATTTTTTTCCATTATCTGTGCCCCTTTCTGATGATCATGTGCTGGTTGGAGCGGAGGGACTATTTCTTCAGTTTCGGGCGCATGCCCATTCAGCTCCACTCGCATGTTCTTCTGCCTTGGCAGAAGTCCCGGCCAACCGCCTGCCTGCTTATCTCCTTGCCTTCCCTGGTGGAGTGATCTTCCTCTGCTCCCCACCCAGTAGTAGTCGGGGCTCGAAGAGTAAAGCCCCATACACACTATCAGATTTTCTGCTGATTTTTGTCTTCAGATTTACCAAAACCATGTAGTGCAAAGGCCTGCCTGATTGCATACAAATTGAAACTCCTAAGGCTTGACCTCATATTATATGGTTTTGGTAAATCTGAAGGAAAAAAATCAGCAGAAAATCTGATAGTGTGTGTGGGGCTTTAGACTTGACAGGCTTTGAGGCGGGCGGCGGCGGCGGAGACGGGCAAAGAGTCATCGATTGCTGCCATTACAAGTAAAAAAAAAAATATGTCCCCGGATTTCATTTTAAAAATCTGGTCACCTTAAGTTAACACATCTGTTTGTAAGTCTTTTTGCTATTTTTTTTTTTTAATTAAACATAAATTGTTCTTTGCTCCACAAGCCTATATAGATCTGATCCTTAGAGAAAATACTACTTTAATACTCTTGCACTGGCAGAAAGCGGTCAATACTGTAATTGAGAAGATGGGGGGGGGGGGGAGTTCAGCATTGATGAAAGTGAAACAATGCTTACATCATGGCCCATAAAAGTTTTATGCCATTAAAGACAGAGAAAGCATCTGTATTTCATCTGTATCTCTTTCTGGAGGTAGAGATAGAGTACTGATTCAATTAGGAGATAAGTTAACTGTTGTAAAATTCTCAGCGAGAGACTCCCTAGCAGTGATGATATACAACTTACATTTTATACCCTTCCAGCACTACGATCGTACATGGTGTTCTTTTTAAGTTATCATAAACAGTCTTCTGTCATTAAGACGTCAGAAAGATAAGAGTATATTCAAACATCCAGTCTTGACCCCAGACTCAAGGAATTCACAATGACCTTAAGAGCAGCAATGAGTGAAAGGGAAGAATTAGCAGGAAAGATACACATACTTTCTAAGTTCCCACATTTTTTTTTTTTTTTTTTTTACTTTTTTTCTACTTTTGACCTCAGGTGGTCAAACCATGTTTGTAATTTTTCAATTTTTCACCATTTTGCACTTACAGCTATCAAAGTTTGTAAAAGACCCCGATCAATAGCAGTATCTTTTTATCCTTACCGGTCCTGTGTCTTATTCTGAAAACAGGATAAAAAGATGTTGCTACTGATTTTGTCAAAACAATATTTTCAATAAAAATGACACGAAAATCGTTCATAATACGCATGAACCTGAAAACCCTTCTCTTCAGAGAAGCCTACCCTACCCACTCCTAACAACGTTTTTTTTTCATTTTCTCCATCAGCTCATCCCCCACAGTTATTACCTTTTGTTTCCACTTGACCCTCCCTTCTAGATTGTAAGCTCTATGGAGCAGGGCCCTCTGATCCCTCCTGTATTGATTTGTATTGTAAGTTTACTGTCTGCCCTCATGTTGTAAAGCGCTGTGCAAACTGTTGGCGCTATATAAATCATGTATAATAATAATAATAATGAACGAAACAAAATGTACTTACATTCTTACTAAGTATAAAAATAAAACAGTGTTGAGTTAATAAATAACAGTAGATTTTAATTTTGGCCTCTTTGCAAAATAGTAAAAGTCAAAGGTATGCAAAACTGTAAATAAAATCTTTATCCTAGAGAGAAAAAAATTAAAAGTCAGCATCCACAAATACTGTAGCTGCTGACTTTTAATAAAGGCACACTTACCTGTCCAGGGATCCAGCACCAAACTCACCCAGGCCAGTTCTTTGCCTGTCTTCAAGTCCCCGGCACCGGCATGTTTACTGTGGGTAGCCAGCTGTGACTCTTTGCAGCTTCAAAACTGGCTCCCCACTGAGCATGTGCACTGTAATGGACTTTTTGTAATGGACTTTTCGACCAGACTGGTCTGGCGGACCGAGTCCGGTGGACAATTCGACCGTGTGTGGGCTTCATCGGACCTGCAGCGGACTTTTTCGGTCGAAAATCTGACGGACTTTAGATTTGGAACATGTTTCAAATCTTTACGTCGGAACTCCGCCGGACCCGGTTCCTATCGAAAAGTCCGCTTATCTGTGTGCTAGTCCGACGGACGAAAACCGACGCTAGGGCAGCTATTGGCTACTGGCCAATCAACTTTCTTATTTTAATCCGGTCGTACGTCATCATGTACGAATCCGTCGGACTTTGGTGTGATCGTGTGTAGGCAAGTCCGTTTGTTCAGAAAGTGTGTCGGAAGTCTGCCGAAAGTCCGTCGGATAGGCCGTCGGACCAGTCCGGTCGAAAAGTCCGCTCGTGTGTACGTGGCATAAGTGATCACAGTAAAAAAAGGATGGGATGGAGCGCTAGCAGGAACCACTTTTAAGGTAAATAAGTAAGTGGGTGAAAGATGTCAATGGTAATATCTAGTTCTTGTTGAGAGGGTTTTAGATCTGTTTTTCTTTTTTAGGTCCAGACAGATATTAAAAATTCTGGCCGAGGATGAGGGCGGCATCCGGCTCAGGAGAGCAGAAGCGACTCTGGGGTAATGAGAAAAAAGGGAAAAGAAAGAGCATCGGCGCACTGTTGTTTACCAAGTTATTATGCTTAGAGTGGCGCTGCTCTCTTTCTCCCCTTTTTACTGTAAGTGATCACACCTGTGATGGGTCCCAGAAGGCTGTGGGAAAAGAGATGGGGCTGAACTACCACTCGGATCACCTAGCTGGTAGCTGGTTTCTATCAAAATTAGGTCCCTGTGCCCCTCCCCCCAATTTTTTTTATTTTAAGTATCAAATATGTTCGAGGAGGGGGGAGTAGGACATAAAGCAGAACATCTCCTTTAGGATGATGTTCTCCTTTAAAGTGCTTGTAAACCTCTGCCATGAACAATGAACAAAACCAACATATATAGTGTGTACTTGCCTCAATCCAAAATAATTAATGTGATTTCTGTCTGCTGGCTGGTTCCTCTGCTATCTGCATGAGTCACTTCTGACGGCTAATGCCTGCTCCAGGGGATCAAGTGGGAGAGGCAGTTCTAGAACATAGCCTGTGATTGACAGACTCAGCTGTGCATGTTTCCCTAAGAGACTATGTAGATGGGGTGTGTTCATTCCAGTGGCAGCTTGTGGTTTTCTGTTGGGGGGGGGGGGGGGGCGGCAAACAACCACCCTTCCCGGGGCACCTCAAAACCCCCCATCCCCCGCTCATTGTCTGCCTGTCGGTCCACCTACCCCATCTAGGCAGTGGGCATCAAGCAGCGGCAGGGATCGGGCAATGGCTGGCATCAAAGGAGCGATGGGGATCGGGACATTGGCGGACATCAGGCTGCGGCAGGCATCGAGTCCCCAGGCCCAAGGTCACCCCTCCCCCAGACTGGGGAGCACCCTCAAAGGCCCAGACAGCTTAGTACTCCATCCGGAGTTCTTCCACTCGACAACTTCTCCCCAGCTGGGCTGACCCTGGGTATATCAAGGAGGCCTGCCCCCTGCCAATCCTAGCTGGGGATTGGTCAGGGCTCCCTGAGACACCTCAGACATCTCCACCTCTCTTCCCCTCCTCTCTTCTAGAATCCTTTAGAAGCCAGAGGGAGCTAACCGAGAAATGACGCTATCTGTGAGTCACCAGCTTACTCTGAGCCACTCCCAGCCCACACAGATCAAAACAAACAGGCCTAGCTTTCAGCTAGGCCTGCCTAAATTTACCTGTTCTCACCAAAAAAAAATCTACCTCTAGCACCTACCTAGGTAGAGGGTGCTACACCTATATTGGATGTGAGGCTGTTTGGGGACTGTCCACTCTCTGTCAGGACATGGGGTAGCACCGTTTACAGGGGAAGCAGAGGATCAACAAAGTAAAAGTGCTTTTTCTGTCCCCTGGACAGAAACAAGCAGTTGACTATTGCAGTGCAGGGCAGCACCACTGCAAGGGAGAACCCGTCTTTTTCTCAGAGTTATGCCCCGTACACACGGTCGGATTTTCAGCTACAAAAGTCCGACAGCCTGTCCAACAGACTTTCGACGGACTTTTGGCGGACTTTTGGCGGACTTTCTTACGAACGGACTTGCCTACATACGATCACACAAAAGTCCGACAGATTCGTACGTGATGACGTACACCGGACTAAAATAAGGAAGTTGATAGCCAGTAGCCAATAGCTGCCCTAGCGTGGGTTTTTGTCCATCGGACTAGCATACAGACGAGCGGATTTCTGGGTCCGGCGTAGTTACGACGTAAAGATTTGAAGCATGTTTCAAATCTAAAGTGCTTCAGATTTGCGGCTGGAAAAGTCCGCTGAAAGTCCGGGGAAGCCCACACACGATTGGATTGTCCGCCAGCTTTAGTCCATTGGTGTCCGTCGGACTTTTGTAGACGAAAAGCCTGACCGTGTGTACGCGGCATAAGGCTTCAAGCTAAAAATGTGTAGGCTGGCTCTATATATTGATATCCAATAAGTTATACACCTATACACCCATGCCTTGCATATGCTATATGTTACAGCAGCAAATCGTAATGCACAATGACTGGCGCTATTTAGAATGGCTCCTCCTCAACAAACAGTACAGTCGGTGCCAACGGACCTACACTACAGCATGCCACAACGCACTAAAGCGCACCACTTTGCCCAGCTTCATACAAAACCAAGAGCATTTCAAAGTACCTGAGTTCCTGAGAAGTAGAAAAAAACAGAATAGAATCTAAAAAAAAAAAAAAGACCCCAAAATCCCGGGATTGGTTTCATAGTAAGCTAACAGTAGTTAAGTAAACATGAAGATTGTGAAACCAGTTGTTACTGAAATGTTTAAAATCACAGAATAAATCAGTCTAGCACAAGTGGAAAATAATGACAGAGTCTAAGCTTCTGAACAGAGGGTAATTTATGACACTCAAAGACTCTCTATTAGGTCATTCCTAAAATAGCCGGAGACAAGATCTTAAAGCAACCATGTAGTCACCATCGTTACCTTAAAAATAAAAAAAACTTGAAAAACTGCCAGTTTATTCTTACCTGTTCTGTCACTCATTCCTGGAATCTTTACTTGCAGAACAAAGTCGCTAAAAAGAATCTTAAAATACTAAACGCCTCCAGATTCAGTTTTCGCCGTGCTGAGGTGCGTTGGAAGACCCATGCAAAATGAATCGGCTGTTATAACTTAGTGCACATTAACCGCACCACTAAAATGTGAACCTGGCCTAACAGTCTGAGGTGCAGGGAGGTAAACAGACATACCCAGATAGCGCGCAGTTGTGCTGCAAGTTTAAAAATGACTTGCTAAGCTATGGCTAGACTTGCCAGGCTTCACAAGTTTGCTGCACAATTGCAGCAAGTCCGCATTGCATGACTCCAGATCAACTTTCTTTGCAAACATTCTGCAAGTCTAGTTTAGTTATGTTGTGCAATAGACACCCCCCCCCTACAGGGGTCACTGTGGCAGAATTTTCATGCTGTAGACTTGTAGAGCTCTTGCTGTAGACTCACCACTGCAACTTTGCTCTTGGTACAGACTTGCCATGCAAATTTGCTACATATCAGAAAAGTGCCAACCAGAACTTGTGCTTCAAGTGCTCTGCAAGTGTACTACTTACCAGTAAAAATGTGCAGCAAGTTAATAGGCTTACAATTCAACACTGCAAAATGTGTGGCAAGTTATCCTTGCTAATTGGGTAGCTTAGTGCACAGACCTTATTGTGTCCATTGTGGGCGCACGGGCACTGTCTCCCCTATCCACCGCCGCCCTCCCTATTCATGTGCCTGGCCCCTTTAAGGACGCCGGGCGCATGAATTCCTATGGCGGGCGTGTGTGTGTTTTGAAGCACCCGATTAGAGCCAAAGGCTTCAAAATAGGGTGGGCTCGGGGCACAGAGAATTGCATCTGCAGCCCACCCAGTTGTTTTGAAATAGTGAATGAATACTTATCCTCCTCCCGGCCAATCGGGAAGTGCGTCTGATACCCGATTGGCTGAAAGGACAGGTAATCTTATTGGACACCTAGGAGGAGGGGAGGAGATGCACGGCGGACGCGAGGAGTAGAAGAAGCAGGAGCTGCTGCCCGAAGCCTGTCCCAGCCTGATGTCCGCTGATATCCGCTGCTACCTGATGTGCCCGCCACTGCCTGATCCCCTCTTCTGCCCGATGTGCCCGACGCTGCCCGATTCCCACCGCTGCCTGATCCCCACCACTGCTCGATGTGCCCGCTGCTGCCTGATGTGCCCGCCGCTGCCCGATCCCCACCACTGCTCGATGTGCCCACTGATGCCCAATCCCCACCACTGCCCGATGTGCCGGCCGCCTAGATGGGGTAAGTGTCGGTGGACCAGCAGACAGCAAGGGGGGGTTTGAATGCCGCAAAGGGTGTGGTGGTTGTTTGCCGCACCCCCAAACAAAAAAAACACCAGCCGCCACTGGAGGGAAGGCATGATGCTATGTACATCACCCTGCTGGCCCCTCCCATCAGCCATGATCTGCCTGCATTGCATAGAAAAGTACAGACTCAGTGATGGTAGAGCAGTTTTATTTAAAAATGCAATTAGCATGTTGATGAGAAGAGAGGGATCAGGGAAAGAAAAATATAAACAGAGTAAACTATAAATTAAAATAAAAAAGAAATGTAACACCTAACTCCTGTTCTTTGACTTCTCGGAGGGAGGCTTAGCCCCGGTTCACACAGGGGCGGCACGACTTGCAGGTTGCCCCAGCGAGGCGACCTGCAAACGACTTCCGCGGCGACTTGCAAAATGACTTCTGTATAGAAGTCTATGCAAGTCGCCCCAAGTCGCCCCCAAAGTAGTACAGGAACCTTTTTCTAAGTCGGAGCGACTTGCGTCACTCCTATTAGAATGGTTCCATTGTACACAACGGGAGGTGACTTGTCAGGCGGCTAGGTCGCCTGACAAGTCGCCCCTAAGTGAACTGGCTCTAATACTTCTATGGGCTATGAAAGTGTGCCATAGTGCCACAGAGATTGGTCGGTATTGTGTGTTCTGTTTCCAATGCCACTTTGTGCTTTGCCTTACCCCAGAGGCGTAACTAGAACCTTCAGGGACTCGGTGCAAGAAACCATGAAGGACCCCATGACCTTTGGTCCCTGGGGTCCTTTCCTCTAAGTCTAGGGCTCTTCCCACTGATCTCAGAGCCCTTTACTCCCGTCACAGGGCCCTTCATTATGGTCCCGCAGTGGTTCCCTTTCACATGTTTTGCAGTGGGCCCCATTCTTGCAGTCTTGGGCAGGGTTGCCACCTTTTCTTCAGGCCAAACCCGAACACTTTAGCGGTGCACAGCAAAATTTTTTGGTAGAATACATTATACATATATTTTGTGATTAAACAACATTTTTAACCATATGGATTTACTCACAATAGTCACCCTTACATCAGAGTCCACAGAGTTACCCCTTTACATCTGAATCCACAGACTTCCCCTTTGCATCTGAACTCGCAGAGTTCCCCTTTACATTTTGAACTCTGTACACTGTAAGGGGGACTTTGAAGACTCTGATGTAAGGAAGAACGCTGGGGACTCTGATTTAAGGAGGAGCACTGAGAATTCTGATGCAGGGGGAACACTGCAGACTCTCTTGTAAAGGGAAAATCTGATATAAGAGGTTCTCTGGTAACCAGAGCCCCCACATACATCATCGTTTCAAGAATTCCCCTTTAATCAGAGTTCCCAGAGTCCCCCCTACATGAAAGTCCAGATGCCCCCCTCTTACATAAATGTCCACAGAACCCTCCTTACATCAGAGTCCACAGAGTCCCCCTTTACATCTGAACTTGCAGAGTTCCCCTTTACATCTGAACTTGCAGAGTTCCCCCTTTACATTTGAACTTGCAGAGTTCCCCTTTACATCTGAACTTGCAGAGTTCCCCTTCACATCTGAACTTGCAGCGTTCTCTTTTACATTTGAACTCGCAGGGTTCTCCTTTACATCTGAACTTGCAGAGTTCTCCTTTACATTTGAACTCGCAGAGTTCTCCTTTACATCTGAACTGGCAAAGTTGTCGTTTACATCTGACCTGGCGAAGTTTTCCTTTACATCTGAACTCGCAGAGTTCTCCTTTACATCTGAACTCGCAGAGTTCTCCTTTACATTTGAACTCTCAGAGTTCTCCTTTACATCTCAACTCGCAGAGTTCTCCTTTACATCTCAACTCGCAGAGTTCTCCTTTACATCTCAACTCGCAGAGTTCTCCTTTACATCTCAACTCGCAGAGTTCTCCTTTACATCTCAACTCGCAGAGTTCTCCTTTACATCTGAACTCGCAGAGTTCTCTTTTACATCTGAGCTCTCAGAGTTCTCCTTTACATTTGAACTAGCAGGGTTCTCTTTACAGCTGAACTTGCAGAGTTCCTCTTTACATCTGAACTCGCAGAGTTCCCTTACAGATTCTGATGTAAGGAAGAACGCTGGGGACTCTGATTTAATGAGAAACGCTGAGAACGCTGATGCAAGGGGAAACACTGCAGACTCTATTGTAAAGGGAAAATCTGATGTAAGAGGGTGTCTGCTAACCAGAGCCCCCACATACATCATAATTTCCAGCATTCCCCTTTAATCAGAGTTCCCAGAGTCCCCCCTACATGAGAGTCCAGATGGCCCCCCTTACATCAATCTCCACAGAGACCTCATTACATCAGAGTCCACAGAGTTCCCCCTTTACATGTGAACTTGCAGAGTTCCCCCTTTACATGTGAACTTGCAGAGTTCCCCCTTTACATGTGAACTTGCAGAGTTCCCCCTTTACATGTGAACTCGCAGAGTTCCCTTTTATATTTGAACTCACAGAGATCCTCTTTACATTTGAACTTGCAGAGTTACGTTACACTGTAAGTGGGACTTTGCAGACTCTGATGTAAGGAAGAATGCTGGGGACTTTGATTTAATGAGGAACACTAAGAATGCTGATGCAAGGGGAAACAGGAGGAGAGGGGTAGGAGGAAGAGCAGATCCAACTCTCGCACTCCTCTCCCATCCGAGCAAAGAGGAGGGGGTGGGGGGCCTCAGGTGTCAGTGCTGGCTCTGGGCAGTGTAAGAGAGAGTGTAACAGACACTCTCTGCTTACAACTGCAACTGCAGCCGTGGAGCCACCGTCCAGGCTCTTGCCCCCCCCCCACAGTGGCGGAATGCCAGGGCCCAGTCACAAGTGTGACTTTTGGGGCCCTGGTAGTTCCACCACTGACTTACCCCCATAGGTCCGGTCTGTCTGGACAGTATGGTCACATGCTGACCTTGGCACCATCCACAGGCAGCTTAACTCTTTAATAAGACACAGAAGTTGAATCCAACTATTTTACCTCTGATAATTGCAGTACAGATGACGTTTTTGCAGTCTTTGGGAATGTAAGCAGACGATTTCCATGGGATCATGGAAGAAACAGGCATGGTCTAGCTAGAACTGAACTAACAAACACTAAACAGGAGAGTGGGACTGGAGGAGATACCAAATCACAGAATTAAGGGAGTTGTAGGGTCCATAAACCACCACTGGATGTCAACTACATATAGGTGGGACACAACACGATAGAACATTGTCTATCATGAAACACCTTTTCACACCTTCCAGCGTTAAATGGAACAAAGCTAAACAGAGGACTCAAATTGAACACCACATCCCAATGAAATATAAGAAAATTTGAAGGGACTAGAGGTAACAAACCTTGGGACTTTAAAGGTGTTGGATGTAGGGATAGAAAATCACTAATACAGCAAATAAAGTCCCGAGGTTTGTTACCTCTAGTCCCGAGGTTTGTTACCTCTAGTCCCTTCAAATTTTCTTATCTTCCAGAGTTAGTTTTTTTTTTTTTTTATTGCACTTGGCATTCAGTTATATGACACTTTAGAGCTTCAAAAAATTGTTGCTGGAAGACTTCCCCATTGCAGGTGCTGTAAACACCAATCTGAATGGGAAGAAAATGGTTATATAATACCTTTCATGTGTTACTGACTGATCAATATCCACATGGCAAAGTATCTCTGCTCAGGGCCAATGGTCCAATATACTTTATTAGTATTGGCCCAGGGGGCAAATGTTTCCAAGTCCCCAAGCCCAGTCTTCCCCGGGTAAGAAGCCCACAGTAAAGTTTTAGTTCAAAGGTCTCTAAAGGACAACTCAAGACAGCTTGATGGGTCAGTTTGCCTGGTTGCATCATGATTACAATTTGGGAAAAACAGCTATTTACACTCTGATTGCTGTTTATTGCACCACTATGACCACAGGCTACAACATACAGTACGTACCCATTATTGACCTTTGGAGTAGGTACCCAGCTTGGGAGATGAGGGAGTACCGGTGGTGTAAATTCCACACCGAAACTCTGGCTGCAGCCTGTTATCAGTTTAATATTTCATTGGAACACATGCTCTCCTTGCCCTTTTTTTATTAGACCAATCTGTCTTATATCAAAAATGTTAGGAGTACTGAGAACAAATTCAGTTATATTCCAGCATAAATCTCGGAACATGTTTGATACTGAACATTCCTGGAAGATTAGCTTGTTCTGGAACCCCTCCAGGCTGTCCAGCTCATCAAACAGACACAGGCGGTGATCGGACAGCTTGCTGCGGTCAATGTCATGTGCGTAGAGACCATTTATAAATGCACGTACTGGCTCTCCGCTGTACTGACTCCGGGTCATTGCTCCCAGTGACATTCTGTTTCTCTCTCTTTGTGTCCGACTCGAATGTTCTGGTCATTGTCCAGATGGAATTCATTGGTGAAGATTACTGCATATCTCCAGACTGATATATAAGATTATCCTTTAATCCCGTTACATAGGCGTTAGAATGGATTAAATGTAATTAAATTCAGCAGATATAACTACTTGAATATATCTTTAAATTAGCTGCCTGTAACCTTGAATACAATGGGGAGTGCCTCTATAAACTAGTCCAGTTCTCAGACATAACTGCATAGCTTGGGGGTGTTAGTCTAACAATGGAAGTTTGTTTACAGGAGATGTGCTAGTAGCCACGTTGTACTTCTTCATTGGAGAAAGCTGTGGTCCAGGGCCCAGCTTTATGGTCTGGCAGGGGTTCCTGGATCGAAAGAACAGCTAAAAACCATGACAGTTTTTGTCAGGCAAAACAGTTCCCTTATACAGTATGTATCTGATGGAACACAGAATTGTACTTTACATTAGTATTTAGGAGATATATTCATCAACCTGTAAATGTCAGTGTTTATACGTTTGTAGCTGCATCTATGGTATGCTCTATGTCTTTTTCCTGTATGAAGTTCCTGTTTCCTGTCTGCAGTTAAGCAGCAAAGCCCATGTGGACTATACATTGTTTGTTCTGTAAGGCTATATACAGAATTTCTAACACTATCAAGTCTTTATCTGTTTGCTTTCCAGGCCGCCTGTGTTCCTACAGCGGAGATTTTCTCTCACTTCCTGTTTTGCTGACACTCTTTCACACTCTACACAATTGACAGAGGTTTGAAAACTAAAAACATTTTTAGTACACTGCAGAGTATAGTTCTTTTTTAGTTTAATGGAGGAGTTTTAGTATTAACGAGTATAGGAGCAGCCTACTGAGGAAGCCCTGCTATTAGGTGTAACGAGTATAGGAGCAGCCTACTGAGGAAGCCCTGCTCCAGGGTGTAACGAGTATAGGAGCAGCCTACTGAGGAAGCCCTGCTTTTGGGTGTAACGAGTATAGGAGCAGCCTACTGAGGAAGCCCTGCTATTGGGTGTAACGAGTAAAGGAGCAGCCTACTGAGGAAGCCCTGCTATTAGGTGTAATGAGTATAGGGGCAGCCTACTGAGGAAGCTCTGCTATTAGGTGTAACAAATATAGGAGCAGCCTACTGAGGAAGCCCTGCTATTAGGTGTAACGAGTATAGGAGCAGCCTACTGAGGAAGCCCTGCTATTAGGTGTAAAGAGTATTGGAGCAGCCTACTGAGGAAGCCCTGCTTTTGGGTGTAATGAGTATAGGAGCAGCCTACTGAGGAAGCCCTGCTATTGGGTGTAACAAGTATAGGAGCAGCCTACTGAGGAAGCCCTGCTATTGGGTGTAATGAGTATAGGAGCAGCCTACTGAGGAAGCCCTGCTATTAGGTGTAACAAGTATAGAAGCAGCCTACTGAGGAAGCTCTGCTATTAGGTGTAACGAATATAGGAGCAGCCTACTGAGGAAGCCCTGCTATTAGGTGTAATGAGTATAGGAGCAGCCTACTGAGGAAGCCCTGCTATTAGGTGTAACGAGTATAGGAGCAACCTACTGAGGAAGCCCTGCTATTGGGCGTAATGCATATAGGAGCAGAGCCATGCTGTAAGTGTAGGTTGTATGTGTACGAGTTATTGGAAAGTTCCTGTATACTGGGTGTGCTCTTTGAATGTGAGTGTTGTTATTGGTGGTTTTAATTAAGTGTGATTTTATATGAAGAACACTATTAGTCCCATTTTTGTGTTCACATATTACCTTGCATGTGAATGTCAAGTGGCTGAAGCAGGGGAGTGTCTAAGTGGAGTGGAGGTAATACTGCACTGGATGGAATAACACATTTTGACCTTGATTATATGGGGGTCCACAGTGGGAGATATCCTTATCTGTGAGTCAGGAGCTGCTGGAGGAGGAGAATAAACAACTGGCCACTGCCCCCATCTATAACTGGCCTTTGCAGCAAGGAGCACACGGAAGGGCAACGCATGTGAAACAAAACCAAAGAAAATTCCCAGCTCAACTTACCGATCAGTCTGCAACCAACCAAATTTTCTTGTTTGACAGTTTACGTTAAAAACAGGAGTTTAGCTTGCACACATTTGCAAATACATGCATAAGCTGCAGAGCCACTTCACCACACCCCAGTATTTTCTGTAGTCCTAACTCTAAACTTTGAGAGCCTCCACAGTTGAAGGACATGCATTATAATGGATAGATTGAGGGCAGGCCAGCCTGGGGGGAGCCCACCCCTCCTTATAGAAACAGTGGCGCACTGGACACCCAGCAAATAGCACCAAGGCAACAAAGGTGTTCAGTGTGTCCCCTCACCAGTATTCCAACAGTACAAACAAATGGCCACTACCCCCACCTATAACTAGCGTTTGCAGCAAGAAGCACATGGAAGGGCGACACATGTCAAACAAAAACAAAGGTAAATTCCCAGCTCAACTTACCAACCAGTCTGCAACCAACCGAATTATCCTGTTTAGCAGTTTGCGTTAAAAACAGTGGTTTAGTTTGCACACATTTGCAAATACATGCGTAAGCTGCAGAGCCACTTCACGGCACCCCATTATTATCCTAATTCTAAAGCCTTGTACACATGATCGGACTTTCCAACCGGAAATGTTCGTCGACAGGCTGTTGTCAGTAATCCGACCGTGTGTACGCTCCATCGGACAATTGTTGTCAGATTTTCCGCTGACAAATGTTGGATGGCAGGTTGTCAAATTTTCCGCGGACAAATGTCTGTTGGCGGATTTTCCGAGCGTGTGTTCACAAGTCTGTCGGACAAAAGTAAAAAGTACAAACACGCATGCTTGGAAGCAAGGACGAGCCAGAAGCGGTCGGTCTTGTAAACTAGCGTTCGTAATGGAGAATTAACATTCGTGACGCAGCAAATCATGAAATTTCGAAATGCAGCGCGCAATTCTCTTCTTCTTTAATGGGATAATAATGAAGCTGCTTTGCTGGTGATACTGATGGAGTTATTGCAAACACATTTTCAAAGGCTTTTTATTTTCTAGTGATATCAAGAATAATATTATTATGGTTTTTTTTTATATTTGTGCAAATTACCACAACACCATTATCCCGTAGTTTATAAGATCAAAGATACAACTATGTTGGTGTCCCTTGTCTATTTTACATTGTATTTTTTAAAATGTAACTGCCGACTCCCAAACTGTCATTTGAAGTAAAACACATAGCCAAGTATTATTCTACACAATTTTTTTTATTGTGCATTAAAAAAAGAAAACAAATAAAATTAGACATGCTATCTGCCAATAGAACTTAACCAAAAAGGGCATTCTATGCATCCAAAAATATAGAAAATATACCAAATCAAATCATTATTATTCAACCAAAAAAATAATGTCAAACCAATAACTCCAAGGCCAATAATAAATAACACGTTATCTCCTCCGATTCCACAACATGGCTGGTTGACGAATAGCCGTTCAGAAACAAACTGAAAAGCGCAAAATGAAAAGCGCAAAATGAAAAGCGCGAATCAACACTCACCAAACTTCTACTAACACGAAATTAGCAGAAGGAGCCCAAAGGGTGGCGCTAAAGAGCTGAAAAACCACGTAGTAAGTCACTACGTTCGTAATTGTTGACCAACAATTGTGTGGCCGTGTGTATGCAAGTTTGGGACAACGCCCTTCAGACAAAATTCCACGGTTTTGCTGGCGAAGAATACGATTGTGTGTACGAGGCTTTCATTTTGAGACCATCAGTACATCAGGATTGATCCATCATCAGATATATATATCCCATAGTTTGTGAACTATATAAAACTTTCCTATAGACTAAATAATATACACTGATTTGGGATATTTTCATCAAAGAAATCCTAGACCTAAATTTATGAAGAAAGATTATTTATTTAATAACAGAAACAAAGAAAACACATTTTTCTTTTCAAAATTTTTGATGTTTTTTTATTTATTTCGCAAAAACAAACAAACCCAGAGCCACCAAAAGAAAGCTCTATTTGTGTAAAAATAAAATGCTAAAAATGTCATATGGGTACAGTGTTGCATGACCGCGCAATTGTCATTCAAAATGGGCAGAAAGGGGGGTGAAAGTGCGCGGTATTGAAGTTGTCAATAAAGTCTTTTCCTATATACTGTGCTTAGTTGGCGCCCTCTGCTGTTTCCTTTTTTTAGGAGGTAAGGGGAAGCCCTCCCCTCAGCTCAGCCTCTACCAGTTACGTAATACAGTAAAACCTTGGTTTGAGAGTAACTTGGTTTTAGAGCGTTTTGCAAGACAAGTTTTTTTTATAAATTTTGACTTAATATACAAGCGATGTCTTGATATACAAGTAGCGTCATGTCACAACTGAGTATAAAAGAGAAGAGAGGAGCCTCTAAGTGTAGCAATATGGTTACATTTAATGAAGGTACAACATTTAGCAACATATTGCTACACTTAGAGGCGCCTCTCTTCTCTTTTATACTCTGGAGCTCCTGATGGATTTTGCTTCTAATCCCCTTGTGGAGGCTTCCATTTGTGGATGGACATTTTATGGTTACACAACCTCTCACATTGCTATAATCTTTTTATATGGACTAAAAACTGAAGGACCTATGAATAAATGGTTGTGGAACGAATCATTAGAGTCTCCATTATTTCTTACGGGGAAATTTGCTTTGATATACAAGTGCTTTGGATTACAAGCATGTTTCCGGAACGAATTATGCTCGCAATCAAAGGTTTTACTGTACATACATTTTAACCGCTTGCCGACCAGCGCACCTTGATTTCCGTCAGCAGAATGGCACTGGCAGGCAAAAGGGCGTACAGGTACGTCCCCTTTAAGTAGCGGTGTCGCAAGCGCGTGACAGGACAGTGATCACTGTTCTCTGTGTTGAAGCCCAGCCCCCTCACAGTTAGAATCACTCCCTAGGACACACTTAACCCCTTCACTGCCCCCTAGTGGTTAACCCCTTCACTGCCCCCTAGTGGTTAACCCCTTCACTGCCAGTGTCATTTACACAGTAATCAATGGATTTTAATAGCATCGATCGCTGTATAAATGACAATGGTCCCAAAACAGTGTCAAAAATGTCCGATGTGTCCGCCATAATGTCGCAGTCCCAATAAAAATCACAGATCGCCGTCATTACTAATAAAAAAAAAAATTAATAATAAAAATGTTATAAAACTATCCTCTACCAAAAATATGTAGAAGAATACATATCGGCCTAAACTGAGGAAAAAAATAGTTTTTTTTTATATATTTTTGGGGGATATTTATTATAGCAAAAAAGTAAAAAATAATGCGTTTTTTTTTTTTTTTTAATTGTTGCTATTCTTTTGTTTATAGCTCAAAAGGAGAGGAGATCAAATACCACCAAAAGAAAGCTCTATTTGTGGGAAAAAAAGGACGTCAATTTTGTTCGGGTACAACGTCGCACGACCACGCAATCATCCGTTAAAGCGACGCAGTGCCGAATCGCAAAAAAGTGCTCTGCTCAGGAAGGGGGTAAAATCTCCCGGGGCTGAAGTGGTTAACATTCCATTCTGTAAGTGGAAAGAGCTTTATTTATTTCCTGCAGAATTCATGGAAATAAATGGAGAGAGTTTTTTGCCATCGGGTTTGTGTTGTGCATCTGTCTGTAGTTTGGGTGAGTTGTGTATTACAGTTGTCCTGTTTATAACAGTAAGAAAACATTTCACATCTCTATCCTGTGAAAACTGGGCGATGGTGGACCGATGGGAGCGCTGAGGTTGAGAACGTGGTCCAGTCCAGCCGTCTGGGAAGGATGAAGGCACAGTTTAGTCATGGGTGAGTCATGCAGCCGTCCCGTATTGTATATTAGTACGGCTTCCAGGTGTCCACATCAGCTCTATAGAGGAACATTTACTAAGGAAGCCCGGGGAACGTCAGATCTCCAGATCCCTGGCTGTCATACTGATCCTATGGCTTCAGTGCCTTCTAAGTCACTGACTTGACTATTTAGATGAGGAACCCCAACTTGATGTTTGTGATTTGCATGAATGTTCCAGGTCTGTGTCTCATAAATCACGAACCTCGAAGCCAGAGATAGACAGTCAACTAGAAGGAGGTCAGCAATGCCAACCTCAATAGTCCTATCAGGACTTCTATGCCTTATTAAAATGGGCATACTATAGTGTGTTATTATTATCATACAGGATTTATATAGTGCCAACAGTTTACGCAGCGCTTTACAATATAAAAGGGAGACAATACAGTTAAAATACAATAAAATACAAGAGGATTCAGAGGGCCCTGCTCAGAAGAGCTTACAATCTAATAGGGTGGGGCAGATGGTACAAAAGGTTGTAACTGCGGGGAATGAGCTGATGGAAGTGGTAAAAGATTAGTTAGAGACGTGATAGGCTTTCCTGAAGAGATGAGTTTTCAGGGATCGCCTGAAGGTAGCAAGAGTAGGGGATAGCCGGATAGTTGGAGGTAGCGAGTTCCAGAGGATGGGAGAGGCTCTGGAGAGGTCCTGGAGACGAGCATGAGAGGAGGAGACAAGAGAGCTTGATGCCGCGTACACACGGGCAGACTTTTCGACGGACTAGGTCTAGCGGACTTTGACGGACTTTCCGACGGACTTTCTGAATGAACGGCGGTGATGACGTACGACCGGACTAAAACAAGGAAGTTGATAGCCAATAGCCAATAGCTGCCCTAGCGTCAGTTTCTGTCCGTCGGACTAGCATAAAGACGAGCGGACTTTTCGACCGGACTTGAGTCCATCGGACAGATTTGAAACATGTTTCATTTCTAGGTCCGTCAAACTTTTGGGGAAAAAAAAGGCCGCTGGAGCCCACACACGATCGAATTATCCAACGGACTCCGGTCCTCCGGACCAAGTCTGCCGTAAAGTCCGATCGTGTGTACGCGGCATAAGAGTAGGAGGTCTTGAGAAGAGCGGAGAGGACGAATTGGGTGATATTTGGAGACAAGATTGGTGATGTAGCTCGGGACAGAGTTGTGAATGGGCTTTGTATGTTGTGGTTAGTATTTTGAATTTAATTCGCTGGGTGATTGGGAGCCAGTGTAGGGATTTAATTGTTAACAATTTATATACAGTCTGTGCAACACTATACAATCACACCTGTGTGTATACAATGCCTTGAAAAAGGATTCAGACCCCTTGAAATTTTCCACATTTTGTCATGTTGCAACCAAAAAACGTAAATGTATTTTATTAGGATTTTATGTGATAGACCAACACAAAGCGGCACATAATTGTGAAGTGGAAGGAAAATGATAAATGGTTTTCATTTTTTTTCAAGCTTTGAACATTTCACGGTGCTCTGTTCAATCCATAATCCGAAAATGGAAAGAGTATGGCACAACTGCAAACCTACCAAGACATGGCCGTCCACCTAAACTGACAGGCCGGGCAAGGAGAGCATTAATCAGAGAAGCAGCCAAGATGCCCATGGTAACTCTGGAGGAGCTGCAGAGATCCACAGCTCAGGTGGGAGAATCTGTCCACAGGACAACTATTAGTCGTGCTCTCCACAAATCTGACCTTTATGCAAGAGTGGCAAGAAGAAAGACATTGTTGAAAGAAAGCCATAAGAAGTCCAGTTTGCAGTTTGCGAGAAGCCATGTGGGGGACACAGCAAACATGTGGAAGAAGGTGATCTGGTCAGATGAGACCAAATTTTACTTTTTTGGCCTAAAAGCAAAATGCTATGTGTGGCGGAAAACTAACACTGCACATCACCCTGAACACACCAGCGTGATGTGCAGTGTTAGGGGTGTCATTGGACAAGAGCACACTGAGTTCCCAGCATAGCTAGAGAACTGACCACCGTGTGCTCTCCTGCTTAGTGTGGTCAGTTTTTAATAGGAAAGGAGAGGGACTAGCAGGAACACCAGAGATTTCACACAAAGGAAGCAATGCAAAGAGAACGGGATACTTTTCCATACAAGTACATGGTACAGAAGCCACAGATTAGGAACATGGAATGCTGGGGTGACAAACACTTTAATGTATCAAAAATGATCTGGATAAAACAAATGGCCAGATTTCCAACACTTGCCAGTGGAAGCGGAGATCTTTATTCATAGCATCCTATGGGATCCTCCAGTGTGTACTAGAGGTATCTGATATAAGAATGTGATTCAGTGAATAACCTCTTGCCGTCCAGCCGCCGTCATTATACAGCGGCAGGTCAGCACGATCCCGCGAGCCGTCGTAGCTATACGTCGGCTCCTTTAAGTGGCATAGCAGGCGGTGGCACGCGCCCGCTGCACTTGGGGGGTGCCGATGGTCGTGGCCGTCGGTCGCGATGACTGATGGTCACAAGCAATCGCGATGACACAAGAGGCAGAACAAGGACGTGTGTGTGTGTGTAAACACACAAATCCCTGTTCTGTTCTGAGAGGAGTGACAGATCGTGATTCCTAATAGCTAGGAACCACGATCTGTCATTTCCTCTAGTCAGTCCCCACAGTTAACCCCTTGATCGCCCCCTAGTGTTAACCCCTTCCCTGCCAGTGATATTTTTATAATAATCAGTGCATTTTTATAGCACTGATCGCTGTATAAATGCCAATGGTCCCAAAAATGTGTCTGATGTGTCAGCCATAATGTCGCAGTCCCGATAAAAATCGCAGATCGCCGCCATAACTAGTAAAAAAAAATAATAATAAAAATGCTATAAATCTATCCCCTATTATGTAGACGCTATAACTTTTGCGCAAACCAATCAATATACGCTTATTGCAATTTTTTTTTACCAAAAATATGTAGAAGAATACATATCGGCCTAAGCTGAGGAAAAAATTAGCTTTTTAAAAAAAAAAATGGGGATATTTATTATTGCAAAAAGTGCAAAATATTGTGTTTTTTTCAAAATTGTCGCTCTTCTTTTGTTTATAGCGCAAAAAATAAAAACCGCAGAGATGGTCAAATACCACTAAAAGAAAGCTCTATTTGTGGGGAAAAAAAGACGTGAATTTTGTTTGGGTGTAGCGTCGCACGACCGCACAATTGTCAGTTAAAGCGACGCAGTGCCGAATCGCAAAAAAAGGGCCTGGTCATTCAGCAGCCAAATCTTCCAGGGCTGAAGTGGTTAAGCCTTCTCCCAGATAGATAGAAACTTTTAAAATAACCGCAATTGATATAATAAATGATTTTGGAGAGGTCTAGAAAAAAATGCAATGCAGTGTGGGCTAGTAGTAAATACTCCAACAGAGTCCATAGCGCAAAACTCCCTTAAACGCCCTAATGTTGTAAAGCGCTGCGTAAACTGTCGGCGCTATATAAATCCTGTATAATAACAATCATAATAATAAACAGGGTGGAGGATCCGGGAGCCTTGTTTTATATGTATTTGCAGTGAAGGAAATTATATTTTTTGAAAGATAGTTGTGCCTCAAAAATCCCATCCTTTACATTGGAGCATAAATGTATCTAACTTATAGGGGTGTGGCACTTTTAAATGATTTAAGAGGATAAAAAAAACGTGAATTATATGTACAATTATGATCATTGAAAACCAATAGTCCACATAAACTTAAAATGTCCAAAAATGTGCCAAATTAAATGTTCCCCAAAGTGCCAGTTCTCCAAAATTACAACAAGCACTTTTCCGAGCACTGGCACTTTGTGGAAGATTCAGCTTGGCACATTTTTGGACATTTTAAGTTTATATGGACTATTGATTTTCCATTATCATAATTTTACATATAATTAACACTTTTTTAAAATTTGATTGCACTTTACTTTTTTGTGTAATTTTTGGGTTATGATATCTTTTGGTTACTTATTGGTTCACTACTAACGCTGAACCTGGACACTCCTCTCCGTAGGCCCTATAACTGGCGGCTGATTCATTTTCTTTTACAGCACCTCCCCTCCAGAGTGGAACTGGAATCTACCCTGAAACATTACTTTGTCGAGAATGACACCCCTGATGTCTCCCTTTCCATACTCTGGGCATGCCCACAAGGCGGTCATCAGGGGTCGTTGTCTCGCCCCTTCATCAGCCATGAAGAAGGATGCTAGGGCCACCAAGCTACAAGGAGAAAGGCACCTCAGGGTCCTTGAAGCCCAGCTACAGTCATCCTCGTCCCTATCTCCTCTCAAATGGATTACTCGCCTACGATTGACACTTAAGGACCTCGCAATGGGTCAGCTAGAGAAAGTACTGATCAGACTAAAACAGTTATACTACGACAAAGGCAACAAAGCTCATTCATTACTGGCTAGAAAAGTAGCTGACCGAACTCATACATCTACCCTGCATCAAATTAAGAACAGGTTAGATTGCTTGCTATCCCACCCCAGGACATAGCCAACTCCTTTGCGGAATACTACACTGACTTGTATAATAAAATTGAGATATCACATAATTCCCCCCCCACCGGACCCAGTTGACGGTATAACCCGCTACTTGGAGCAGGCTGGGATACCCCCAACTCCAAGCCTCAGATATGCATGCGCTCAATGCTCCCATTACTGCAAAAGAACTCACGATGACCTTTTATGGCCCTACCCTCTCACAAAACCCCCGGCCCAGACGGCTTGCCATACGAGTACTACAAATATTTCCACCCCCTATTGCTCCCACATATGACCAAACTGCTTAATGCCTTCCTTCAGCAAACCCTCATCCCAAATGATATGCAAAGCTCCTTCCTTACCCTGATTCCAAAACCAGACAAGGACCCCTCTATGTGTGTCAGCTACAAGCCCATAGCCCTATCGAACTCCGACCTAAAAATATTCACCAAACTCCTCTCAATCTGTTTGAATGCGGTTCTACCTACCCTGATCCATAAGGACCAAGTGGGCTTTGTCCCTCTCCGTCAAGCGGGAGATAACACGAGAAAGGTCATAGAATTAATCGATGTAGCTAACAGAGACAATTCATCGAGTCCCTCATCTAGATGTAGAGAAGGCCTTTGACCGTCTTGGTTGGGTTTTCTGTTCGCCACACTACGTCACGTGGGTTTCAGGGGACCTTTCCTGCGGGGCGATACAACATCTTTACACCAACCCCACGTCACAAGTAAAGACCCCTTTTGCCCTTTCGTTCTCCTTCCCAGTTACTAATGGTAATCGCAAGGGCTGTCCGCTCTCCCTTTGCTATTTGCTTTATGTGTAGAGCCCCAGGCGGCGACCATTCGCGGGCATCTGGACATTCGGGGTATACCGGTTATTGGAAAGGAATTCAAAATCTCACTTTTCACGGACAACATTATCCTCACCTTGACCCAGCCCAGAGTCTCCCTACCTAACTTTCATGCTGAACTTGACAAATATGGGGCGATTTCGGGTTACAAAACAAATGCATCTAAGTCCCCAGCCCTTCCAATTAACCCCCCAGAAGATGAAATCTACCACCTATGGTCTTGTTTACCCTATACCTGGGAACGTACGTCTCTAAAATACTTGGGAGTTAATCTCACTCTGTCCTTCGCCACACTATACCAAGCCAATCCCCCCCCCCCCCCCCCATATATAGGTCAATTAGTCAATTAGGGATATTTTTTTATGTTTTTTTTTTTTCTAAATTGCGTTTGAAAAACCGCTGCGCAAAAATCGCATGACATAATAATATACAACAACCACAATTTTATTCTCTAGGGCCTCTGATTAAAAAAAAATAATAATATATATATATATATATATATATATATATATATATATATATATATATATAATATATATATATATATATATATATATATATATATATATATATATATATATATATATATATATATATGTACACACACACACATACATATACTGTTTGGGGGTTCTAAGTAGTTTAAATGCTGACTTTTCCATGTAGGAGAGGAATGTCAGAATTGACCCGGACTGGAATGTGGTTAAAGATTCTATAATCTATATCTATATCTGTAACTGACTTTCCAATCCCAATGTTCTCAACAAAGAAAAAAATGTAAATATGTACAATATTTGTAGTTTGGCCACCCTGCGCTGCAGATTAGCAGGTAATTGTGTCGGCCATTGTTACTCTTCATTCCTTCCCCTCCACTGTGATGCATTTTGAAGAATTAACCCTTTGTCTTGATATAGGAAAGTAACAAAAATGCCCTTGAGCTGAAAATACTGTGTAAAAATTCAAAGAATTTATTGCAAAGAAACTGACAATCCCTCCTCCCCTTTGCCTCCTTAGAAAATAATTGCAATTTTTTTATGGAGCCATTGTTACAGATACACTTCAGGGTTCAATAAAAACAAATCTGCTAATCTCAGCCTTAATTAATTATTTAGGGCCTGTATATACCTGCCAATTTTTAGTTCTGTAAAACGCATTAATTTTACTGCATGAACACGCATTTCCACCTCAATCATTTTTTATTTAAGTTTTTGTTTTATATTGGAAGCAAAAAAACATCCTGGGTCATTATATCAATGCAGTAATTAAACATTTGACAATATTTTTGTACATCTGATGCACGAACATGAACAAGTAAATGTAAACGAAACATGAACATGTAAAAAAAAAAATTAATGATCACATTTATTTCTAAAAAAAAAAGAAAAAAAAAAGAAAAAAACATAAATATTTATTCAATAGAAATGTAATTTTTAACATTTAAAATGTCATATTTAAAATGTAATTTAAATGTATTTATTTTATAAAAAGTGTCTTTTTTTTAATTTTTTTTTTATTTAATAATTTGTGTAGTTATTTGTTCTGGGAAACATCATGTGCACTGAATGTTATTCTCTCCAAGTCAAATGTTCTTACTAGAGTGAATCACCAAAACATGGCATTATGGACACTAGTGAATAGGTCAAGAGGTATAAATACGGTAAATAAGCATAAATACCCTTAGGGACAGTTCACACCACATGCAATCCAGTGCGTTTTTCTTCCTGCATCAAAAACGCATGGAAAGTAGGTTAGAGGCAGTCCCCGAGTTACGAACCACTCCTACTTACGAACGGCCTCAAATGCCGGCCACTTGTGCTCCACGCTGGTCCTGGATACCTCCGGACACATCCCATACTGCAGTACTACATGTACTGCATGGCCAGAAGAGCCCCAGATACCATAACAAGCGCCAGGAACATCCCACATCCATGTACAGGTGGAGGTTACACTTACGAATGCAGTGTTGCGACTTACGATCAACTTCGACTTACGAACAAACCTACCTATTGTGTTCGTAACTCGGGGACTTCCCCATATGGTTTCCAATGGCATAGTTCACACCAGTGCCGTCACTTCCAGAACTTTCCAGTTCCAGAAAAAAAAAGTAGAGCATGCTGCACTTTTCCTGCATTGTACCGGAACGCATCCCATCTATAAAACGTTCTCTCCCCAACTATCGCCCCGATTATGGCACGTGCATTTGAGGAGGTAGATGAGACACACCCCCTCTCACCCCAGCTACTCCAAGCCCAGATAGTAGTAATCCCCAAACCAGGGAAAGACCACACGAATGGCGGCAATTATAGACCCACATCGTTATTGAACGTTGATCTCAATTTATTTTCAAAAATGATAGAGAATCGTCTTGCTCCCCAACTCCCCTCCCCTGTTCACAGCGACCAAGTAGGATTCATCCCGGGACGAGAGGCCAGAGATAACATTACTAAAACACTTCATCTCATATCTTACGCTCAACGTAAGCGAATCCCCAACTGTCTACTGGCCTGTGACGCTGAGAAAGCCTTTGATAGGGTCGACTGGCCGTTTCTTCATTTGTCCCTACAACAGGCCCTAAGCTATTGGCCAAGATAATGTCCCTGTATTCTAACCCCTCTGCGAAAGTCGCGGCTAACCCGGAACTTTTGGAGGCTTTTCAGGATCAGGAATGGTACCGGACAGGGGTGCCCGCTGTCACCATTGCTGTTCGCAATAACAATTGAACATCTGGCTCAGGCGATCCGCCATAATGATTCTATCCACGGAATTCCCACCCCCCCGGTGCATATCAAGTTATCCCTTTATGCTGACGATTTATTACTTTATATAACACAACCTCATATGGCATTATGCTTATTCGGGAACAGAGTATTTCCGGGTGTTTCCGAGTATTTCCGAATGATTCTGAGTATTTCCGAACGTCTCTGAACCGTTCCGAGTGTCACAGGCGCCCCCGTACCTCTGGCCAAATGTGGTACTGCACACCCCATTAGCTTGAATTCTGCTCGTTTTGCGAGACAACACTCGCAAACCGAGTCAGAATTCTTTTTTTTTAAAAAGTTGCTAGTCTTTCAAAACGCTCGTTAACCGCGCTACTCGTTAACCAAGGTTCAACCGTAAGTATTTATTGCCTAATTGCCTATGAGGATCAGCTCCATCCAGTGGCCATACTGTGATGTTTTCCTGATTCACGCTATTCTTATGAATACCATCCAACCTGGAGCGAAAATAGCCTAGTAACGTTCGATCTTGCCAGCGTTTGCACAGAAAAAAAAACGCACATGTAGTTTTCCAGGGTGAATAGCTCTGCAAATATTTTATCAAAACACCCCATTGGTTTATGTGCGTTGTGGTGCATTGCCATTCATTCCTGATGGCTCTGCAATGCACATATGCATTAAAAACAAATTTAACAGGTTCTATAACACGTCACAATTTGTGGGCTCACAGCGCACGACCTTCATCATGGGGGGGAGGATTTCAGCAGAGGGTGGGTTTGTACTGGGTGGAGGGGGGGGGGTATGCTTAGGGGGTAATTGTGCAGATTAGTGCTCAGTTTTTTTTCGGGGAGGGGGATTTTTGCTGACATATAAAGCTCATTCTTTTTGTGGTGGGGGCGCAGTTTGGCATGTCCGCCTTAGGCTCTAGAGGACCTTGTCCTGGCACTGCTCTTAATTTGAAACAAACACACGCTATAGAGGGATGTGCTTTGTTCAGATTTCATGTCTGAGGTTTACAACCACTTTCAATGTCAGCGAGGGAGTGGGGGAGAAGACAGGGGGGAATTGAGGAAATTATTTTTGTGAAGGGGGAAGGTCCACTTTAATGAACCCAGAGCTGCATGATGTTATGTCTTTTATCCCTTCCTGTAGTTCAACGTTAAATTCCCTTTAAATTATTTTTTTCCTGCTTGAAGTTGAGTTTTTATCCACCGCAGACAAATTTCGTAATTAGAGGGAATCAGTCTTTCCAGCGATTCTGAAGTCTTCTTGGTACGGTCTATCGCTGATCGTTCTTCTTCTTTACTTTAATTGTTTTTTTTGGTTAAGAGGAAACTTTGCAGAATGTAAAAAAGCTATTTCTCCATAGAATAAACAAGAGACTTTATTAACTCCGTCTGTGTCGTAGCCACGCTCCTAGAAGTTGTACTGGTTTTGTAGCTGGGAGAATGTACTAAATACTTCTTGCTGTGTGTCAGTCAGTGTGGTATTGTCTATGCATTTATCACTTCCAGAGGGGGGGTGGAACTGCTACAGATACAGATTTGTCCTAGGACTATTCCTTTAATGATTCTTCAGACACAGCCAAACCTTGCAGAGCATGTAGGAGGTGGGGTGAAGAGAATGGAAAGGCAGGAGGGAAAAGAAATACAGGGCTTGTCTTCGCTCCTTACGTCACCCCTGTCCTTTTTTTTAAAAAGACCGAGACAAAAGGCCATCAATGCTTTTATGTATGGATCAGCTGGGTCGGTGTGCAACCTCATCCCTCCCTACCACTGATTCTGCACCGCACTGAACTCCAACTGTCTCCAATCAATGCATTTAACACTGCTACCCAGGGATGAGGTGCCTCTTATATTGGATTCTAACAGCTGTCTCCATCTGTCAGGTAAGTTCTAAAAGATGATGAGTTGGCTGGAGGAAAGTTTTGGAAAGTTCTGAAGGTGTAACTTGATGGGGAGACTTAGGAGAGCACCACCTGTGATAAAGAATGACCTGCTCCATTTAGAGGAAGCTTTAAAGTAAGTTTGGTGCTCACATCTGTATGAAACATGTGGGGTTCCAAAATAATTCAGCTTTATTTTGGGAAGGCCACCTTGTGGGAAGCCTCCTTGGACTGGTGGAAAAAAAAAAAAAATTAGATTGAATTGGATGCTAGGGTACAATGTTGGAGATCATAATGACTCTTTTTATGGCTTCACCTAATAAACATAAGTAGATTAGCAGGTCGATCTTCATCTACCTATTTATCCATCTGAAAGCCTGGCTGGCAAGGACCTACAAGATTTAAGATGCCAACTGAAAAAGTTTGCTGAGACTTGTAGTTTCTCAACAGTTGATATGCTTTGTAACAGGATTAAACCAATTGGTAGATCTTCAGCTTTTACCCATCTGAAAGTCAAGTTGTTGAGGACCTACCGGCTTTGAGATGCCAGCTGCATAAGCATGCTGAGACTTGTAGTTTCTCAACAGGTGACTTGCTTTTCAATAGCATTAAACCAATTAGCAGGTAGAGCTTCAGCTTTTACCCATCTGAAGGTCCAGTTGATGGGGACCTACCAGCTTTGAGATGGCAACTTCAAAAGCATGCTGAGACTTGTAGTTTTTCAACAGTTGATTTGCTTTTTTATAGGATTAAAGCAATGTATAGGTAGATCTTCAGCTTTTACCCATCTGAAAGCCAAGTTGATGAGAGCCTACCAGCTTTGAGATGCTTACTTCTAAAGCATGCTGAGACTTGTAGTTTTTCAACAGTTGACTTGCTTTATATATAATTTAAGCAGTTAGCAGATAGATCTTTTACCCAGTTGATTAGGGCACTTTGAGTTGAGAGAGCTTTGAGAAAAGGGAGTTTTAAGATGCCAACTGCAAAAGCATGCTGAGACTTGTGGTTTCTCGACAGTTGACTTGCTTTTTAAGAGGACTAAACCAATTGGCAGATCTTCAGCTTTTAACCATCTGAAAGTCTAGTTGATGGGGACCAACCAGCTTTGCCATGCCAACTTCAAAAGCATGCTGAGACTTGTAGTTTTTCAACAGTTGATTTGCTTTTTCATATGATTAAACCAATGTGCAGGTAGATCTTCAGCTTTTACTCGTCTGAAAGTCCAGTTGACGAGGACCTACAAGCTTTGAGATGCCAATTGCAAAGCATGCTGAGACTTGTAGTTTCTCAACAGTTGACACATTTTCTCATGACTGCTACAAACGTGTAACCTAAATGTTATTTAAAAGAAAATGTTTTTGAAGTATGCTATAGAGGTGAATTTGCTAAGAATTTTATAGCGATAGTAACTTGATCTGGTTAACCTGATGATACCTTGGCCAGGTAATGCTGAGACTTGCTGTTCCTTGATACCTGATGAACTTTCAGTTGACTTGCTTTTTAGTAGAATTAAAGCAATGTACAAGTAGGTCTTCAGCTTTTTACCCATCTGAAAACCAAGTTGATGGAGGACCTACCAGCTTTGAGATGTCAACTGCAAATGCATGCTTAGACCTGTAGTTTCTCAACAGGTGACTTCATGTGTAGGTAGAGCTTTTACCCATCCGGAAGCTCAGTTGATGAGGACACTTTGAGTTGAGGAAGCTTTGGAATAAGGAAGTTTTAAGATGCCAACTGTAAAAGCATGCTGACACTTGTGGTTTCTCAGTTGACTTGCTTTTTAAGAGGATTAAACTAATTGGTAGATCTTTAGTTTTTACCCGTCTGAAAGTCTAGTTGATGAGGACCTACCAGCTTCAAGATGTCAACTTCAAAAGCATTCAGAGACCTACAGTATAGTTTCTCAACATGTGACTTCTTTTTTAATAGAATCAAAACAATGTCTAGGTAGATCTTCAGCTTTTACCCATCCGAAAGCCCAGTTGATGAGGGTACTTTAATTTGAGGGAGGTTTAAGATGTCAACTGCAAAAGCATGCTGAGACTTGTGGTTTCTCAACAGTTGACTTGCTTTTTGAGAGGATTAAACCAATTGGTAGATCTTAAGCTTTTGCCCATCTAATAGCCCATTTGATGAGGACCTACCAGCTTTGAGATGCCAACTGCAAAGCATGCTCAGACTAGTTTCTCAATGTGTGACTTGCTTTTTATTGGGTTTGAACCAATGTGTAGGTAGAACTTCAGCTTTTATCCATCTGAAAGCCCAGTTGACAAGGACACTTTGAAACAGGGGAGCTTGAGATGTCAACTGCAAAAGCATGCTGAGACTTGTAGTTTATCAACAGTTCTCCTGCTTTGTAAAATAATTAAACCAATTAGCAGTTAGATATTCAGCTTTTATTCATCTGATATCCCAGTTGAAGAACCTACCAGCATTGAGACGCCAATCGCAAAGCATGCTGAGACTTGTAGTTTCTCAACAGGTGACTTTGTTTTTTTTAGGAATAAAGCAGTGTGCAGGTAGATCTTCAGCTGAAAGCCAAGTTGATAAGAAAGCTTTGGGTTGAGGAAGCTTTGCGATGTCAACTGCAAAAGCTGCATGCTGAGACTTGCAGTTTCTCACCAGTTGATTTGCTTTTTAGTAGGATAAAACCAATTGTTAGATAGCTCTTCAGCTTTTAACCATCTAAAAATCTAGATGATATGGACTTACAAGATTTAGGACGCAACCATAAAACTATGCTGAGACTTGTAGTTTCTCAACAGTTGACTTGCTTTTTGAAGGGGTTAAACCAATTAGCAGGTATATCTTCATCGTTTACTCATCTGAAAATCCAGTTGATGAGGACCTACCAGCTTTGGGATGCCAGCTTCAAAAGTATGCTGAGACTTGTAGTTTCTCAACAGTTGACACGTTTTCTCACGACAGCTCCAAACATGCAACCTAAATGTTATCTAAAAGAAAATGTTTTTGAAGTATAGAGGTGAATTTTCTAAAATTTTATAATAATAGTAACTGGATCTGGCTAACCTGATGATACCTTGGCCAGGCAATGCTGAGACTTGCTGATCATTGATATCTGATGAACTTTCAGTTTACTAGAATTGCATAAGCGAGTTACCAGTGAGTTACAGAGAAGTTTTTCTAGGTGTTTGCAAAAGTTTTGCAGAAACATTGGGCAGGGAACTTTAGTTCCTTCAACACATGGAAGCTCCTAGTGATTGCCCGAGGAGGCTGCTCTAAAATCACTATGACTAGTATCCATTTAAAGAAAAGTTTTTGAAGTTTGATTGAAAGAGTAAAAAATGTTCACACCTGATGAGTTTGACAAAGCCTCTTGAGCGCTGTAGTTCACCAAACCCGTGGTGGCAAGTTGCATTGGGTATAAACTGGGTTGGGATACGTTGACCACTTCCAAAGTGGTGTTAAAGTTTTCAGAAATGTCAATGGCTTTAAAAAACAGTTTCTGACACTTTTGACAATGACAGATATCTTGTGCAAGGGAAGGCAGCTTGAGGCTCTCAGCTCTGCAGTTGAAAGCTTTTGGTTCTGACTCAACACACGTGGCAGAGGCTGCAAGCTGAGGAGAGAGAGAGAGGGAATGGAAGGAGGAGGCGATGTAAGGAAACAAGTTATGTGTCTGGAAGCAGAACCTTAATTCACTGTATAATAAACAGTCTTAGCGTTCTGTAAAATTTTCTCTTGTTTGAGTTGGACGAAGTCATTCATTGCATAAACCAGCTACAAGGAAACAGATCTCTATCTGGGTTCTGTCCCTGGGGCAATGTGTCCTTAGCTGAAACTTTGTCCCTTGCCCTCCTGGTCTACTCGGCGGTTACTTGTCTTATCTTTCAAGCCCTAGTTCGGGCAACAAACAAAAAATACCTTTGAAGTGGGACCTCCACTAGGGGTCTAGGGGTATGCGAAATGAAGGCAGCCACCACATCTAAGGATTGCCCTGACGAAGGAGGGTGTGTTTGGCACCGAAATGCATTGGATTTATTCTGTTTTAAATCAGTTTCATCAATAAATTACCTTGGACTGCCCCCCCCCCCCCCCCATTTGCTGTGCCCTTTGTGTTGATTAGGCTTTGATTTATGGCATGTTTTCCTATTGTTTAAAATCAATTTTATTGAAAGTTGTATAAATGTTTATTTTTAGCAACTATTTCAACTTTAATTCTTAAGAGTAGGTGCGTAAATTGGGGCAGGCTGGTAGGGGCCCCAGAGTATCACTTTAGCCAGGGGCCAACGATGCTATTAAGATGGCCCTCAATCACATAAAGCTTGATAGGACTTTATTTGTAATAAGGTCATATTTTCAGGTAAGGAGACACGCTGCGTGGTGGTAAGAATATTGGTTGCGGTAAAAAGGTTTCAAGATTTATTTCACAGTGGACTGTTTTGCATGAATACTTTGGATTTTATTTCTGCTTCTAAACGCCTATGTAAGCATGGGCACACAAGCTAATATACAGTGGGGCTTATAGGGAGAAAAAGAAAACACCCTAACAGCAGCGTTGAAAACGCCCAGCATGCAGGAGGCCTAAGTGTAAAAGAGAAAGTGATATCTCCCTGAAATTAATTATAATTTTGGCAAGAAAAATAGATCATACATTTGTATTCAATTGTGTATTAGGATGTTTGGCAGGAGTTTCAATCATCATTTGTTATCAGATTTGGAAGAGGTAGGATATAGATATATCTTTGTTCCAGGAATTTTTTTTTTCTTCTGTATTTGCATCTTGCCGGATGTTTTTGCATCTTCGTGTGGGAAAAAAGCGAGGACACGGATGTGGATCACCTGGTTGGTTAAAGATGTAGTTGGATTCTGGATACAAATTGTTTTGTATATTCTGGGCCAGTGACAGGTTCCTATTAATTTCTTGGAGGATTTTTTGCATGAATGAGTAGCCCAGAGACAGCAGAGGTGGTTAATCTGTGCTGGAGGAAGGTAGACGGGAGTGGGCATGAAGCCGAGCTCAGCGGTAACCAGTGCCAGTTGTGCCATCTGTTTGAGATGAAACTCCACAAACATCAGTTATGTGCAGGTGAAAAATATAAATAGAGTTAAGGAAGGATGTGTTATAGTTACCCACTGGAGGCAGCCACCCTATAGTTCTCAATGCCGGTAATGGTGAAGTACAGTACATTTGGGAAAACTACTTTTCTTTCTTACATTTTTTCATGGAACAGCATCAATAAACCATCCTTAGGCCTCAGTTACGCTTGCAGCTGGGGGGGGGGTCGGGTCAGTGAAAATGAACTTATTGCTTTGCCCTGCATGAACTTAGTACTTGCTTTAATGAGATTCTGTGTCCTTGCTCATGCAGGGCCTGATGATAGTGTCTTTGTAAATCCCCCCTCCACCCCAGTTATACTTATCTTACCAGCGCTCTCTTGCAGCTCCTACTTCTTCCTCTTTAAGGATGCCAGAAACCTTTAAAAATGAGTCAGCAATGTCAGCTCCCATATTGCCCTATGCCCACATTCTTCATAATCCAGCCATTCTCAACTAGGGTTCCTCCAGAAGTTGTTAGGTGATCCTTGAGCTGTGGTTAATTGGCCCCTCATCTGATGGTTCCTCCATAGTTCCAGGGTCAAAACCACTTAGTGCAGCCAGTGACATTACACCAATCATAATTTTAGCTGTCTGGAGGGTTGCAGTCTGACCACAACTGTAAGGGTGGCATTCTTCCATCTGGCCACCAATGTAAGGGGCATTCTTCCATCTGGCCACCAATGTAAGGGGCATTCTTCCATCTGGCCACCAGTGTAAGGGGCATTCTTCCATCTGGCCACCAATGTAAAGGGGCATTCTTCCATCTGGCCACCAATGTAAGGGACATTCTTCCATCTGGACAAAAATGTAAGGAGCATTCTTCCATCTGGCCACCAATGTAAGGAGCATTCCTCCATCTGGCCACCAATGTAAGGAGTATTCTTCCATCTGGCCACCAATGTAAGTAGCATTCTTCCATCTGGCCACCAACGTAAGGGGCATTCTTGATACTGAATTGGTTTTAGTAAGGGTTCCCGAAGGCCTGAAAATAAATTCAAGGGTTCCTCCAGGGTGAAAAGGTTGAGAAAGGCTGCTTTAATCTAATACTGGGAATCTTGTTTGAAAACAGGTGAAAACCACTTTGATAAATATAGTGAATGGTAAAAAATGGACTCTTGGCTGAAAAATGGGCATATCATGGCTGGAAGTTGTGCAGATCTTGGACGAAAACAATCATAAATGTACCTCCTAGAATGGTGACTTCCTCCAGGAGACATATGAATATTGGCTCTGAGCTGTGAGACACCCACTGCCCTCTTTTACCATGAAGTCATAATGCCTGAAGCTAAAACATTACCAGGGTCAGAATAGACATTTTTACTTAACCTCGAGTAAATAAAGATACCCTTGTCTTACTTTCAGCTTTTTTTTTGTCCAGGTTAGAATGAACGAGAGAAAGCATGCTGCCTATAAAAGCGGGCATGCAGAGTGCAGGTAATAAGCAGCTTGCAAAGAATTTTTGACCTCAGGCAAATGATGTAATCTTCTACTACAAGTACATATACTTCCAGTGTGAACATTTGCAGACAATGTTTCAGACATTCAAATCATACATATTGCATTCATCTTCCAAAAACTTGTAATCGCTAAATTAAGTATAAATACCCTGGTATATTAAGTTTTAGATAAAGTGAGGACACATGTTGAGTTTTTAGTGCTCCAAAAATACATATCTATATCTAAGAGGATTTCAAAACTTGTTTAATCACTAAAATGGAGAAAACATACGAGGGCTGGACCAAAAGTAATACAAAAGTGGGCATAACTTTTTGAATAACATAAAGAGGTTGTTCAAATTTCACATGTTGGTAGAGTAGCTCTTCCTCTATAGTAATTCTTCTCCTCTTTCATTGCAGGTAAATAATGGATTCCAAGCAGAAGTAACGTTCATGATAAAGGAGGGGTGCAGGCTGAGGTCCACAGAAGGTTACAGAATGTTTACAGAGATGACATCCATCCATCTGTGCACATTAATCTTGTCAATGGTGTTATCTCAATAAACATTCTGCAGCCTTCTGTGGATGTCAGACAATCTACACCCCTCTTTCATCGTGAACGCAATGACGGCAAATTGCTTCTGCTTGAAATCCATTATTATTATTATAATAATACATTATTTACTTGCAATAAAAAGGAAGAAGAGTTACTATAGAGGAAGAGTTACTCTACCAACATGTGAAATTTGAACGACCTATATCAGGGCTTGACAAATTTACTTCCAATCTAGGAGCCAGCTGAAACAGTTAGGAGCCAATGTTTTTAACCAACAAAGCTTATGGGTAGAACATGTAACATGTTCCCGAAGGTGAACATAAAACCCCCAAAACATTATTTATTTCCTGAAAGCAGACACTCTGGAGAACAAAATAGTGGTAGTTCCAATTTTTCATGTCATACAATATTGCTGCATCAGTCTAGGAAACAGAAAATGTCAGTAAAAAACACATTAAAGTGGTTCTAAAGGCAGAAGGTTTTTTATTTTTATCAATATGCATATTTTATGCATTAAAGGAGTTGTAAAGGCAGAAGGTTTTTTTTTTTATCTAAATGCATTCTATGCCTCAATTTTTTTTTTATTTTTTTTTGGGGGGGGGGGTATGTTCTTGAGTGTAATTTCAATTTTTTTACAATTAAAAAAACATTTTACTTTTTTTTTCATCACATGGGGGGCAAAAAGTCCCCTATGAATTGATTTTTTTTGGTGACAGGTTCTCTTTAGTGAAACATCCAGGGCCTAAAAGACTCTGGATGTTTCCCCTGTGCCCCACTGAATGTAATGCATCAGACAGTGCACAGTCCACATGGGCTTTGCCTGCTTAACTGCAGACAGGAAACCAGGACTTTATTACAGAGAAAAGACGTAGCATTTACCATAGAATGCAGCTATAAACTTGTTAACACTGCCATCTATCTGGTTGAAGAATATATCTCTACTAAATACTGATGTACAGTAGTTGCAGTACTAAATACAATTCCGTATTCCAACATGGGGGGCTGGCATTTGGAAGAGTGGCACTATGGAAATCAATAGTGGTGTCAGGCTGGCAACTTGTATGGTTGCCTCAGAAGATTGACCCAGCACTGCAAGAGGACAGACTTAGGCTACTGTTCAGTGGGTGATAAGGCATGGTTGTGCAACAAAGATACAATGTGATAAGCAACAACTGTGTAAATGAAGATGTAAATGTCCTTCAAGGATGCCAAGGAAGGTGTAGTTCTGTAGGTGGATGGAAACTTGGTCTGTCAATCTGTAGGTCTGTTCTACAGCATGTAGGGTTCAGCCCAGTGTATGTATTCTCCAAAAGAGTAAGCTCCATGTCATAAATCCTGTCACTGGTGGCAATATACCATCAAAGGAAAAGCAAAGACACTCCTCACCTGCTTCCAAAGCATTGCTGGCAAGCAAGATTCTACAGTGTTGCCCAGAGGGAATGATGCTATAGAAGCTGGTGAGTGTTTCCATTAGGGATCTTGTTTGCTGGGGAGTTGCTGCCAGTTTCAAGATCACTAGTCTGTCATGGGCACTCAGACAGTAAAAAGACATAAATCAGCTTTTAGTGCTGTTGTCCCATCATAGGTTCACAAGAGAATTTGTCAGCATCCACAGAATATCCCCCTGATGAAGTCACTTGACCTTGTGATGAAACACGTAGGAGCAGGGTAATAGTGGATGGCAACATCATGCACCGAGTGCCGAGGAGGAACGGTATATTGACATTTTCAAACCAGAGGGAATAACTGGCAATTTCTGTATACATTTATGCTTGTGATTGATGGTGCATTTTTGCACATGCTAATGTGAGTTTTATTCTTGAAGCGTGTGAATAAATTTTATTAAACAGTGAAGCACTATGAGGTGTTTTCTTTTGCATGTGGCTGAGTGGAGGAGCTGAGCTGCAGAGCTGGAAGCATTGGAAGTTATCTTAAAAGGGAAATTGGTGCAGAAACCTTCCGAAAGTTTGTAGCCATTAACCATTGCATGAGTAGGATTCCATTTTGAATGCTTGCTAATAGCGGTGTGAAGTATTTAAAGATCCCATGTAAAGGACACATACCTTATTTGACCTTGCATTTATATCAGGTGAGAGCACATCTGGTGGAAGTTGAGCAATTTTTGTGGAGGAGTGGTTGAATGCACACGTTTTGGTGGAAATAATGCAAACGTTTAAAGTGATGTACAAATTACATGAGAGACTTTTTGCGTGTGGGACATTATTTATCCTAAGTTGTATATGCACATGGTGGAAAATGTATTTTAATATTCTTTATATGTTCAATATTTGTTATACAATTGCTACACCATTATTTATTTGAATTTTTGTATTGTTTGTTTACTTGTCTTACTTTGGCTTAGAATATTATAACAATGTAATGTAACAATGTAAATAATTGTATATGAGGTTGCAGTATTTGTACTAATGAGGGTAATAAAACAAGATTAATAATAGGGAAAAGTTGCCTCTTTGTCCTTGCAGCCTCAAAGCATGGACCTCCTGGGCCTGATATCCAGCTCTGCTAAGGTGCCTTTTGGTGGCCATGAACACCCCGTTGGCAGCAAGCGACGTTGCTTATATTGGACTTCGATTGTCTCTTTTCTGTTTCTGGAAAACAGCTAATACCTTCAGCGGTCAAATACCTTCATTTTTATTCTAAGCTCTCCCACCTTGTTGGAAATCTTCCCTGAGCAGGCATGACCCTTCACATTTTTCTATAGAGTGAGAAAATAAAGTACCATGCATGTGCCACCACCACCACAGTGAGATTATATTGACCTGATCTCTGAAAACTGGTTAGAGGAAGGACAAATGTCTCCTCCTCCATCGCCTTTGGGAGGGAAGGATCTGCCTGTCTATAGCCACCCCATGGTCTGCTTCTCACCTTCTCTCTTGTTAGCAATCACTTTACAACGACAGACTGTTTTATGTTGGAGAGTTTCCAGCCGTGTAGATTTATATGACAGTTGTTGGGCTGAAGGAAACATAGTGCGGTTGGAAACATTGTTATTAACATGTTGGCAAACCAGATGTCTCCTGCATTACTGATGACTAGGGATGAGCTGAACACCCCCCGGTTTGGTTCGCAGCAGAACATGCGAACAGGCAAAAAAATTGCTCAAACACGTGAACACCGTTAAAGTCTATGGGACACGAACTTGAAAATTCAAAAGTGCTAATTTTAAAGGCTTATATGTAGTTATTGCCATAAAAAGTGTTTGGGGACCCGGGTCCTGCACCAGGGGACATGTATCAATGAAAAAAAACGTTTTTAATAATGCTTAAAGGGAAACAATACAAAATAAATATTCCTTTAAATATCATGCCCGGGGGGGGGGGGGGGTGTCCTTAGTATGCCTGTAAAGTAGTGCATCTTTCCCGTGTTTATAACAGTGCCACAGCAAAATTACATTTCTATAGGAAAAAATGTTATTTTAAACTGCTCGCGGATGTAATGTATTGTCGGATCCCAGCAATATAGATAAAAATACAAAAAATACAAAAAAAAAAAAATGGATGTCATCCCCAAAATCTATGCCAGGCCCTTCAGGTCTGGTATGAATATTAAGGGGAACCCTGCACCCAAATGTTTTAAACAATGGCGTGGGGGTCCCCTGGGACCCCAGGCACTATATACTCTGAAAAGCAGTATATATACTATATGGCCTGCCCTAAATACTCTGCAGAAAATTTGGCCTTAGGTGTTGGTGGTACCAGAACACTGTAAGCCCTCACAGTTATTCTTGTTGGACGCAGGAACGGGCCCTGCTGTGAAATATTATATCAAGAATTGTAATTACATGCCCCTGTTAAACAGGGGCAGAAAAATTGGGCCTTGGGTGGTTGTGGTGCTGCCACAACGCTGTAAGCCCTCACAGATACTCTTGTTGGGCACAGGAACGGGCCCTTCTGTAAAATATATCAAAAATTTTAATTACATGCCCCTGTTAAACAGGGGCAGAAAAATTGGGCCTTGGGTGGTGGTGGTGGTGCCCTAAACCAAAAATATTGTTGGAAGCTAGCATCATCAAGATTGAGGAGGAATAAGATAGTCAGCATAGGCAGTCTTCAAGGGATCCCACATCTATAGCAAATTCAATCAGTTACATCAGCATCAGGTGCTTGATAGCTGCTGATCCAAGACTGATTCATTTTTATGAATGTGAGCCTATCAATGGAGTCTGGACAGCCGCACTCTTTGACCCATTACCAACCCTTCAGCAGCACTGAATGTGCGTTCAGAAAGCATGCTGGATGCAGGACAGGCCAGTAGCTCAATTGCATATTGAGCAAGTTCTGGCCAGTGGTCCATCCTCAAGTCCCAGTAACCCAGTGGATGCTCTGTTGGAAAGGTCTCCAAGTCTGCTCTTGCCCCCAGATATTTCTGCAACATGTAATGGAGACGCTGGCGATGGTTGCTTGAACCAATCAGACCTTGGCCTTGAGGACTGAAAGATTGTTAAAAGGCATCAGACAGCCGGCCACCTTCTCCACCGTTCTTCCTCTGACTGAACGAAGCCTCAGCAACACGTTGTCCAGCACCAGGAAATTGTAACCTCCCAGGGTCTTGAAATGCATTGCACAAACCTTTCTTCAAGGGCTCCTGAAGATTTTTCATCCTCTGCTTCCTCTGCAAAGGCAGGATGAGTTCTGCAACCTTACCCTTGTTACGTGGATCAAGAAGGGTTGTCAGCCAGTAATGATCTCTCTCCTTGATACCACAAATCGTAGGGTCCTTTTGCAGGCTTTGCAGAATCAGGGAGGCCATGCAGCATAGGTTTGCAGAGGAATTTGATTCTGAGTCCTCTGGGTCACTAAGGATCACATGATCCGTAACTACCTTCTCCCAGCCACATACAACTCCTTGGGTTTCTGGGGACTGAAAACCAGCCACCAACCAGGTTGTGCAAGACAACCAGGAGTGTGCCATTCAGAGACAGTGCTTAGTACAGCCAGGAGCAGTGCAAGACAGCTAGGATTTGTACTACTAGTAACCAGGATAAAGTACATTGTAATACAGCTTGCAACTTGTACGGGGCAGCCAGAAATTTAAAGTTCTACAATTTCTACAGTTCGGGGTATCCCATGCTCTATATCCCTATCCAAGTTCCTTGTTCCCCAATAAAAAAACAAAACAAAACCCGAAGACTGAATATTGAGCCTGTGGAAGAGTACTGAAAATGCTGCGTGTCTGGCTGTGCATGCTGTGAGTGAGGGAAATAGGCCCAAATACCAGCAGCTCCTGCAGGGATAGAGATACACCTTGTTAAGGGCTCTCGTTGAGGAGGCAGGATCCTCCACTCCTCTTTGTAGAGCAAAGAAAGAAAGTATCATGCATGGGCCACGATCCTTGTGAGGTTATATTGGCCGGTACTCTGCAAACTGGTTAGAGGAAGCTTGGAAACAACCAACTCTAAACTTCATTGAGGTCTAGCAGAGAGAATGGGCACTGTGATACATGAGAAGTGCACACATACTTATTCTAAATTTCTCAAAATATGGTCTCCTTGGTTGGATTACAACCACCATATGAACCTAGACTGTTCTTTACTCTCACTCTGAATAAACCATATAATGGGGCCATATTACTGCATATACTGGCTGGGCTCTATGTTTTCCCTTTCCTCCTCCCTACCATTCCTCACCCAATTGCCTGACATTCAACCACTTGTTAATATCACCAGTCCACACCTTCTCCCCCTTCTTTCTCTATCATGTCCTCTCTAATGCTTACCTTTCTCTCTCCTCCACTCTTGACCAATCTTTACTTTGTCAACCGTTCTTCCCTAACTTTCCACTACTTGTACCAAACTGAGAACTGACCCACCCTTAAATAATTGCACACCTGCCAGCACAACTTTGGTACCATCAAGGGAGTTCAGGCACCCAACCAGACTGTTTAAAAAACCTTGCTAAGTGATGCTTTACACTTTATATGCCGACCCCTGTTGTCATCCTTTCTACCTCACCTTACCTTCACAGTATTTACTGTATGTGCTTCTTTACCTTGAATCTATTTGGACACCTATTTTTATGTAAAACCTTGCATTCCTCTAAAACTTCTACAAAACTCAAAAAAAATTGTGAAAGAAAAAACTGGAACAAAGACAATGTCTCCCAGTCCATTACTCATGGGGTAAGGTGACTAGATTCTCAAAATGAGACACCCAACTGACCATGCCCATTTTTATTGGGGGTGGGGTAGGGATATTAAGTGGCATGTGAAGTGCACCACATCGAATGTTGGGTGTGACCAAATTGTACTGACAGTGGGAGGGGCTTAAAGGAGCATGGTTTAATAACACCTGAGCCTACTTCGCTCTGGATCAAGAGTGAGGCCCAGGTGTGCCCAGCAGGTCACTATCACAAGCAAGGGCAAGGTGGCAAATTATCTACATCCTTACCTCCCACAACGAAGTCTGCATGAGCGTAGAGGGTAGTGACTGAAAAGGCCACGTAATATCGGCATGTGACATCGAAGTCAATAACCCTGACACAGACACAGACACACCCCTCCTCTTCCCCCTCCTACTCATGGCCAAAGAAATATTGCTAAGGGGGATTACCCTACAGATGCTCGGGCCCGGGACACCAATATTAAAGCTGGGAAGAAATCAGGGACACATACATTTAACAGGGGACAATTTTTTTTACGGGGACAGCCCCCTAATATTGGGGGGCTGTCCCCAGAAACCTGAGACATCTGCTCACATTATCATGGAAAGTTCTGCCTGTCTACGGCCACCCCATGATGTGTTTTCTCACCCTCTCACTTCTTAGCAATCGCTTTACAATGACAGAACTTTCTAAAACCATTTTCTCAGCCGCTCTTGGAGAGTTTCCAGCTCAATAGATTTATGTGACAGTTGTTGGGCTGAAGGTAACATAGCAGGTCAGACAGTTATTAACATGTTGGTAAAGCAGATGTCTCCTGCACACTCCTAATTCTAACGATAATTAAACAATTCCTGTAGACATCCACATTCTTGCACCAAATATTGTAGGGGGGGGGGGGGGGGGAAGAAGAGAAAGTGCATCATACAGGACAGGTGAGGATATTGAAGAAGTAGAAAATCTGGAAATGGGACAATAGGATTTTATGTGAAATGAAGCATAACACCAAAGGAGTCTTAAGAGAACTTAAGCTGCGATTGTACAAGAAGTAGAAAAATGAAAGCTGCCATTGTTGTCTTGTCTTAAAGAAGCAGGTCCCGGGGCGGTCATCTCAATCCTTGAATCTTTACTTGGTGGGTTGGGGCCCACAAAAAATGGCAACACGCCCATGGTTGCATGCTTTTTAAAAGGTAACAGACTGAATAGAGGCAAAATATTAAAGAATATGACAACCCCAGACTGTTACCTTTTATCTTTCATCACAAGTTCCTTTTAAAACGAAATGCAACTTTTGCTGACGAATAAAAGCAACCCTATCCAAGCCTATTATATGCATTCCAGGTTCTCACCTTCATCTGATCTCTAAATACAGAAACAGGCCACTGCAAAAACTTCCCGAAACTGACTGACAACTGGGAGGATCTGCCTCCATCAACCTATGCTCAGTTGCAGTGTTGTAAAACAAGATGTGTATAACCGAACACCATATGCCAGTATATAACCAAAGATAAAAAGCTTAATATAGTAACGTTCAGGGCAATGCAGGGAATGCCTACCATTTCACTTTAAGCTCTGTGCAGACTTCTGGGAAAATCAGTGAGCCAATCACATGCAAAGGAAATCATGTTTCCAGGGTGTGTTATGTGCATAGGGTCGAGAATGGCCTATTAAAGTTGTTGTCAACTTATGAGCTAAAGGGGGCCTCAAATGCAGCCCCTGACATCACCAGAGGGCGGCACATAATGTTCAGTATATGCGGTTTCCTTGGTCATTGCCATGCATTTTTATGCGTGTTTACAATGCATTTTTTTTTAAATTTAGATTGAATTGGGTTAAAGGAGAAATACAGCCAAAGCTCGTTTGGCTGTACTTCTTCTGTGAATCACAGGAGTGCAGTTCGTTCTGCACTCCTGCAACCAGTTTTTAGCAGACAGCAGGCTGAAGCCCAATGTCGCATTACGTCACAGAGCCGGTCCAGGCTCTGTGACCCTACTCAGCCTTTTAGAGATCCACTGAGAGCCTGAGCCGGCCGCTCCCGCTACCCGCCACAGCCCAGCGCTCCAGTGATCGAGGAGGGGGCAAATCAGACAGTGGTGACTGAAGGTCAGTAGCTCTCTGGTCGGGAAGCCCTGAGAACTGAGCAATCAGCGGTGTTTGATCGCTTGTTTCTCAGTGTTGGAGCCGGTGGGGGACAGATACAGCATTGGAAGTATGATTCTGCAAAAAAAGTCCATACTTTTCTTTTAAGAGTTGTTTACCAAGGCTTGGTAATACCTGTTGCCAACACATGGTATACAGGGTTCAATGCGCTACTATTGACTTCTATGGACCTCCTAATGGACTCAAATGCTGAAAAAATTACATTTTGTGTTTTTCAAAAATCTCTGCCGAGATTGGAACATACATTTGTAGAGTAATGACCAGTCAAGGGTTTTGTTTTGTTGTTTTAGTTGTTTTATTGGAGAACTTGGATAGGGAAGGGATATAGTAGGATACTCCAAATTGAACTATTCATACAGAGGACTCTAACTTCCTTTCCTAATAAGACTTGGCTGAAGTCCTTGAAGAAGGCAGATAAAGACTTCTACACAGCAGCACACCGATTGCAGTACTGAGCAATGTCCTTTAGTAAAGTAGTGGACAGTCCTGGACAAAGCTCTAAGAACACTAGCCAGTGTTCTCTTTGTGTGGACTCTCAGTTGACTTAAAGCACAAGTGGATATAACTGTCTACAGATCCTTAGGGTGTCTGTACTCACAAGGCTTCTGCAGCTCCACCGGCAGCCTTCTCTCTCCGTGATACCCGACCAGATGCACTGTAGGCTCTACCTCTGTCAGCTATGGTAGGACCAGGGTCAGCCACACAGACTTCAGGCCCTCAGGTCGCCCACCTGAGGCCACAGGCACCTCTCCCCCAGCCTTGTACAATCCTCTGCTAGGGAAAGACACAAGCCCATGTGCTCCTAGAACAGGGTTTCTCAACCAGGGTTGCATGGAACCCTGGGGTTCCTCTAGGGGTTCCTTGAGCCATTAACAATTTCTGCCTCTCAGATAAGTTAGCACTGACACCATTGATCTTTTTAGCTATCTGTAAAGGGGGCAATTCCTCCCAAAGACCACCAATGTTAGGAGCATTCTTCCCACTGACCATCACACTAATGTATTATGAGCTGTAGATATAGTAATTTTTACCAGGGTTCCCTGAGACCGGAAAGTTATTTTAAGGGTTCCTCTGTTTTGAAAAGGTTGAGAAAGGCTGTCCTAGAATATAAATACAGGCACCCAGCATGCCTAGGGGCACCACCCCTTCTAACTGGCCAGGGCTGTATGAATATTCATGCTCCCATCTGCATGGTTTCTACCATCCAACACTTTCCATAGCTGCTAGGACAGTGTGAAACTTCGAGACAGCATGAGCAGCTACAGAGCACATAGCAGGCAACACTAGCCAATCACAGCTCTATGTTGAGCAGACAGCCAATACATTTACCTAGCTATCTCTCTGTTAATAAGCGAAACTAAAAATTATAATACACTAATCCTAGCACCTACCTAGGAGGGTTTTTTTTTGTGGGGGGAGGGGGCGCAGGATTGAACACATGCACTTTAGCATGTTTTAGCACATTTTTGTGCATCATGCCACATGCGTTAAAATGCAACAGTGTAAATGGGCCCTGAATTTTCCTTCTAGTAAGTCGCTAATATGCAGATAACGTTTTTTCCTGGTTTGGCGGATGTGTCTGGCAGTGCTGGAGAAACACTTTGAAATGAAGTGAGTGCAGTTAAAGTACTGGATCAGCTTCCTGGAAAGTAATAAGACAATTGCCTTACGATATGAGAGCCAAGAAGTTTTGGAACAAGAGGTAAACTCTGGTAATAAGAAGGGGAAAAGGAAAGGGAGAGAAAGAGAACCAGTCCTATATGGACTAATTCAAGAATCTGAAGGTAATAGTGGATGGCAAGGCACCACAATAAAGATAGAACTCAATAAAATAGAACCCAATTGATGCACAAGGGCTCATTTATTCTTGTGGTTAGGAAGGGGGGTAAATATAGGCAGTTGAGCTACAAAGGCAAATGTAAATACAAAAAATATTCCCTATACTGCCTGTCAAACACCTCTGAAAAGCAATCCGCTACTTTTTTGAGGGGCAGCAAGGTCTGTCGCAAGTGTAAACTTAGCAGCCTTAAATACCTTTATTCAGGGGTGTTTTTTTAAAGGGGTGGGCCTGTGTGCAGTTGGGCCCCCTTCCTTGCTTTTGTGGTCCATAAGTCTCACAGGTCTGGACGCGGCACAACTCTGGGCTATGGGCACCAGAGTATATGCACCCGGATTTAGTTACCCTGGACTCAAACCACCTGTGCCCAGGCTCGGTCAGAGGCTTTGCTTGTATGTAACCACTCATTTGAATTCATTTAATGCATAAGCTCCAAGAGGCGGAGGAAATGCGTTAGGAACGGGGCCTGGCTGGAATTTGGGCTGAGGCTGCCATTCATCTCACTTCATGCACATGGGTCATGATGTGCGGCTTATGGATCTTTTCCTTTGACATCACTGATTTGAATGGTTACATGCCATTAGCACCATGGCCAGCCATTGGCTTGCGCCCAGTGCCCCTCAGATCTTTAGACTACAAGGGCTCATTCACAGCAGCCCACATACAGTACAATCTGTTTGAGCGTGCCGGCTGGTGTCCATTCTATACTGGAGGGGGATGGTTGCATTTTTACAAAGCAACCCACTGTTTTTTTTTTTACTTTATTGAAATATTATTTTATTTCTATGCTCTGAGCTGCGTTGCAGTGACCAATGGGGTCTTCGGGTGAACTCGTGTGGTGCAGGGCCGTTTTTAAGGCAGGGCAAAAGGGGCAGCTGCCCTGGGCCCTGTCATTGTTGTGGGGCCCAAAGCATCTGCCTCATACTTGCCAACTATCCTGGTTTAAATTCCCTCGTCCCTTGAGGTTTTAGTCCCGTGCTCTGTCCCAATATCTCAGTGTGAAGTGCTGCTACTAATGCTGCCCAGCTCTGCCCTATTGTTGTGTGCAGATGACTCACCTGCAGACCCTGTGTTTACATGTAAATTACTGGAATTCATGTGTAAATAGCGGCGGCATTCATATGTAAATAGCGGCAGCCGGCGGCATTGATATGTATATCATGCCTCCCTGAGGTCATATCCACAGTAATCTCTAGCAGCCAATCAACAAGCAGAAATCATGTGCTGTAACCTCTAGCAATGAATCAGTGAGCCGTAATGTGTGCTGTAACCTCTAGCAACCAGTCAGTGAGCGGTAATGACACACTGTAACCTCTGGCAACCAATCGCAATAGCTGTCTGATCTGATGAATTGTTTTCACTGTGACCTTGTGAAGACTTGTGTTGATCAGGTGCAGAAAAAGACAAGTCACCACACATAGCCTGAATGAGTCCTTACTTTGTAGCGCTACCCTGCAGGAGCAACATGGTAGATTGGGTTCTCTGTTCTGGCTCGACACTGAGAACAACCTCAGCCCCACTGACACACCAAGTTAAGCAAAATTATACTGCACTGCTACTAAGAGCACACGTATAAATACGGTACCATGCCCACAACTAAGGTTCAGTATCAAGAAGCAAACATTATACTGGTTAGTTGGTAAATGAAACCAATATATTGTCAAGGGTTGCAGTAAATAGCAGTATGCACATAAATGTGTAAGTAAAGGATCAGGTCAATCACAGTTCACTAAACAATATGTTCAGTAGGCTATAGCAGCATAGAATGGAGCTCTATACAGCCAAAATATATTAAACCTAGTAATCCACAAAATCCTTATTAGGTAATGGCAATACTGGCAAGCTAATCATTAGGCAATGGCAAACTAATCAATACTGTGACAACTCCTCTGTAAACAGAAAGCTATATTATTATTATTATAATACAGGATTTATATATCGCCAACAGTTTGTGCAGAGCTTTACATCATGAGGGCAGACAGTACAGGGTTGATTTACTAAAGGCAAAAAGACTGTGCACTTTGCAAAGTGCAGTTGCACTCCTCAAGTGCAGTTACATAGTTAGTAAGGTTGAATAAAGTCACCAGTCCATCCAGTTCAACCTGAGTGAGTGTGGGTGCGTGTCTACAATTGTCCCTATCCCTGTACATTGTGTCTCATTAAGATGCTCATCTATTATTATTATTTATTTAAGGTACCCATATAGCGCCGTCAATTTATGCAGCGCTCCACACATACATCGCACACTCACAACGGTCCCTACCCTAAAGGAGCCCACAATCCAAGGTCCCCAACTCATACCCATATACTAGGGCCAATTTTGGACAGAAGCCAATTAACCTACCAGCATGTCTTTGGAGTGTGGGAGGAAACCGGAGTACCTGGAGGAAACCCATGCAGGCACAGGGAGAACATGCAAACTCCAAGCGGGTGGTTTTGTGGTTCGGATTCAAACCAGCGACCCTTTTTACTGCTAGGTGAGAGTGCTACCCACTACACCACTGTGCCGCAACTCTGGAACAACTGCACTTTGCAAAGTGCACAGTCTTTTTGCAAGCAAAAAATGCATTTTTTAAAATTTTCCTTGTACATGATTGGGTACTCTGTGCAAAGTGAAGCCTTACCTCATTTACTGAGCTCTGGAGCAACTGCACTTGCAGAGGGCAACTGCCCTTTGCAAAGTGCAGTCTATTTGCCTTTAGTAAATCAACCCCTACAGTTACAATACAACACACTATATGCGCTTTAGAGTGCACTCTATAAGAATGGCAACTACAGTATAACATTTAAAACTCCCAAAGAGTTACCTCTTACCTCTTTTAAGCCCTAGTTCTTTATCCCGCTAGCTTTGGGGCCCAGTCTTTATGGTGGTGCACGTGAGTACAGTCCCAGTAAAGTCTGCATGCAGTAAATAATGCTGCTAGTTAGATGGCCAGTCTCTATGTGCTCAGTCTTTGCTTTAAGCAACAAAGGTTTATGACAGCAGTGTCCTCTCACCAGTCCCAAAGATACAGCAACAGGGATCCCGCTTTTCAGACGTTATCTCACTTCTGGATCTGCCTGGAGGGACTCCGCTCCTCAGCACATTGCCACAGGCTTGTAGCAGGTTGATGTGCACACAGGAGCAGTAATGTGCACACCTCTGTCTCCTCACAGCAATAAGGGAAAGTTCCTTGGTATTGAGCCTGTGAAAATACAGCTGTCTCTCTTTATACCCAGCTCATATTGGGAATTGTAGTTCTATAGTCCATTGACTCCCATAGCATGAACCTTTCCCTGCGCTACATCTCCCATGATTCAATGGTGCCCAACATCAAGTCTCTTGAGCTCCTTCTGCTTGTCAGCTCCCCCTGGTGGATGGAGGCGAGGTGGTGTTATCCCATTCAGTTGAAGTCCATTGGGAGCACAGAGAGCAATGTAGGGCAGTGTCCTAAATCACTCTTTGTCTCCAGCCAAGCACCTAGCTACACTTTTATTATTTGTAATGGTTTGTGGGGACTGATGGGGAAAAGCCCTGGCTTGAACAGCAAAGAGCACTTTCCTGAAACGTGCGTTGCACCACCACGCCGCACAAAGACACTACCCTGCAATGCATTGAATGGTGTGGGCTAATGTGAACTAACCCTTAGCCCTATACCTTTGTTGTAGCCTGCCTACTGGTTCAGAAAGTTCGGGAGTCATAGGTCATTTAAAATCTGCCAGTTACTACTATGTCAACTACCTGACCTCATGCTGATAGAACGCTGCAATTGGCAGAATTCAGGTGATCCCTGGTAGTAAGTAGTAAGTATATTAATATGAAACAATAGACAATAATGGATAGAGAATGCAAACATTGAAAATTGTAGTCATCCTTATATTAGTGGTCAGTCAAAGTGAACCCTTACACTGATGGTAAGTGATACAAGGGCCCTAGTACAATGTGGTCAGTGGGAAGAATGCACCCCTTCATTGGTTGTCATTGGGAAGAATGCTCCTTATATTGGTGGTCATTGAGAAGAATGTTCCTTACATTGTTGGTCAGTAGAAAGAATGCTCTTTCCATTGGTGGTCTGTAGGAAGAATGCTCTTTCCGTTGATAGTCATTATGAAGAATGCCCCTTATATTGGTGGTCATTGAGAAGAATGCTTGTTATATTGGTGGTCATTGAGAAGAATGCTCCTTATATTGGTGGTCAGTAGAAAGAATGCTCTTTCCATTGGTGGTCTGTAGGAAGAATGCTCTTTGCATTGGAAGAATGCTCCTTATATTGGTGGTCATTGAGAAGAATGTTCCTTACATTGGTGGTCAGTAGAAAGAATGCTCTTTCCATTGGTGGTCTGTAGGAAGAATGCTCTTTCCGTTGATAGTCATTATGAAGAATGCCCCTTATATTGTTGGTCATTGAGAAGAATGCTCCTTATATTGTTGGTCATTGAGAAGAATGCTCCTTATATTGGTGGTCATTGAGAAGAATGCTCCTTATATTGGTGGTCATTGAGAAGAATGCTCCTTATATTGGTGGTAAGTAGAAAGAATGCTCTTTCCATTGGTGGTCTGTAGGAAGAATGTTCTTTCCATCAATGGTCATTGCCGAAGAATGCTCCTTACATTGGTGGTCAGAAGGAAGAATGCTCTTTCCATTGGTGGCCATTGGGAAAGGTGCCCCTTTATAGTGGTGTGCAGGTGGAAGAATGCCCCAATCATCTGAGACAGATGAAGTGACTGATGGAGGCTACATCTCTTGAACAGGGGGAAGATAGGAGATACGGGCCATCATATATGGAGGGAAAAGAGCTTTTCTATTGCAGGGACCTTCCTTTTTTTTTTTTTTGTACCATGTCAGGGCCACTTTAAGAGCTTTGCATAATTAGACAACATCAATAGTGTTCATATTAGCCTGCAGACAAAAGTGCTGGGAGGCTGCGTCCCTTCTCTATATATTGATGCTAAATATAAGTTTGACGGGAATGCACCTTTCAAAGATGACTGTTTGGCTGAATGTTAGAATGTTAGGCATGTGTCTTTCAAAAAAAAAAAAAAGCAACCTGAAAACATTGGTGGAGCGATCGCCTCATCTGGAAAAGTCTGGATGTAGTCATTGTTGAATCTGGCGCTCGGCACTTATGTAGACTTAGTTTTAGAACAAAGCTAAAAGAGACTGAGAACGTTTTAATATTTGTCCTTCTACCGTTGATTTGACTTGGCTCGGAGTCTTCCTCTAATTTCCATCTTCTGCGCACCTTTGTGCATCTGACTGGCAAGAAGAGAGAATTGTAAAAAATATGCAGCCAATCAGAATTCACAAAAATGCTCACAGTTGGGCAGATACTGGTGGAAATTGGAGTAACGTGGAGAATTTCCCAAGGCAGCCAATATGGAAGTAAGGGGTTACAAAGGGTAACTGATCCTTTTTTTTGCTGTTGTAGCTGCACTGGGGGGGGGGGGGTCTCATAATGATTGCATCAGAAATGTGCTCACATTTCCGAGAAAACAGGTTCTTCTGGGAGACATCTGCAGAAAGATGGGAGTACTGAGGTGAACCCCCAATCCCCAAAGCCAAGTAGACAGAGGAGGTGTGAAGGTGAAAAAAAAAGTGTTGGGTCTTTGTTGTGTCCAAATAATGTGCCTAAAAGGCTCTGATCCTTTGTGGTGGAAAGATTTTACCTGCAAGCCATGTTTAGAAATGATTGCTTATTATCACCTCCATGCTTTTGCACTTAGCCCTGAACTCTAAAAATGCTATTTAATTCTGTTATATGTATAAAAATTATGTTTTCAAATACAGGTAGTATATGCCCCAGAACTTTATATAGCACCCTGTAATTCTTTGCACAGGGGAACTCAGACTTGGAAAAGGGGGACCAACACTCTAAAGCAGTGTTTCTCAATCTTTTTAATGCAGAGGAACTGTAGAAATAACTATTATGGCTCAGGCAACCCCTGCCAATAATTATTATATCTACAGCTCAAGAGACATTAATGTAAAACAGAGGGGGTTATTTACGAAAGGCAAATCCACTTTGCACTACAAGTGCACTGCAAGTGCAGTCGCTGAAAATCCGAGGGAGACATGCAAGGAAAATAAAAAAAACAGCATTTTAGCTTGCACATGATTGGATGATAAAATCAGCAGAGCTTCCCCTCATTTAAGATCTACCCCTCAGATTTACAGTGACTGCGCTTCCAAGTGCACTTGCAGTGCAAAGTGGGTTTGCCTTTTGTAAATAACCCCCAGTAAGTTGATTTAAGAATAAATAATATAAAAAGGAATGTGCCATCCTTGGCATACAGTGCCTTGAAAAAGTATTCATACCTCTTGAAATTTTCCACATTTTGTCATGTTACAACCAAAAACGTAAATGTATTTTATTAGGATTTTATGTGATAGACCGAGTGTGGCGTGCATTTCTATTCAGCCCCCTTTACTCTGATACCCCTAACTAAAATCTAGTGGAACCAATTGCCTTCAGAAGTCATCTAATTAGTAAATAGGGTCCACATGTGTGTAATTTCATCTCAGTATAAATACAGCTGTTCTGTGAAGCCTTCAGGGGTTTGTTAGAGAACCTTAGAGAACAAACAGCATCATGAAGGCCAAGGAACACACCAGACAGGTCAGGGATAAAGTTGTGGAGAAGTTTAAAGCAGGATTAGGTTATAAAAAATATCCCAAGCTTTGAAAATCTCATGGAGCACTGTTCAATCCATCATCTGAAAATGGAAAGAGTGCGGCACAACTGCAAACCTACCAAGACATGGCCGTCCACCTAAACTGACAGGCCGGGCAAGGAGAACATTAATCGGAGGAGCAGCCAAGAGGCCCATGGTAACTCTGGAGGAGCTGCAGAGATCCACAGCTCAGGTGGGAGAATCTGTCCACAGGACAACTATTGGTCGTGTTCTCCACAAATCTGACCTTTATGGAAGAGTGACAAGAAGAAAGCCATTGTTGAAAAAAAGCCATAAGAAGTTCTGTTTGTAGTGTGCGAGAAGCCATGTGGAGGACACAGAAAACATGTGGAAGAAGGTGCTCTGGTCAGATCAGAGATGATAGAGACATCCCCAAAAAGACTGCAAGCTGTAATTGCAGTGAAAGGTGGTTCTACAAAGTATTGACTGAATAAAAATGCACCCCACACTTTTCACATATTTATTTGTTGGTCTATCACATAAAATCCCCCAAAAAATAATTTACATTTTTAGTTGTAACATGACAAAATGTGGAAAATTTCAAGGGATATGAATACTTTTTCAACCCAAGGCTGCTCTATACAAAATTAATAATGTAATAATTATATTATTATGAAACAATAAATAATAATGGCTAGAAAACATGCAGACATTGAAAGTTGTAGTCATCCTTTCATTAGCGGTTGGTCAGTGACCTTTTACACTGATGGTAACTGCTCAGTGGTTATCATGCGCCTTACATTGGTGATCAGTGGGAAGAGTGCTCCTTACATTGGTGATCAGTGGGAAGAATGCTCCTTACATTGGTGGTCAGTGGGAAGAATGCTCCTTACATTGGTGATCAGTGGGAAGAATTCTCCTTACATTGGAGGTCAGTGGGAAGAATGTTCCTTACATTGGAGGTCAGTGGGAAGAATGTTCCTTACATTGGAGGTCAGTGGGAAGAATGTTCCTTACATTGGTGGTCAGTGGGAAGGAGGAGGAGGACACACCCAAGGAGCTCTCTGAGAACCAGCCTTTTTTCAAGCCTGGGCCTTGCCTGTTAGCTTGGCCCAGCAATAATGCCTGATCCTGGGGGAGGCCCAGGGAGGGATCCCCCTGATGACACGGGGCCTAGTGAGGAGGAGGTGGAGGATCTGACTGTGGGTCCAGGCCCTGGTATGGATGCGAGTATCTTCAGACAGAAGATTGTTGATCGTTTTAGGGAAATTGGAAGGGCTGAAGAAAAACTTCAAGCTTTGAAAGTTGAACATAAAAACTTTAAAGCCAAATACTTCCAGGCATGGAGTAGAAATCGCACAGCCATGAAGCCTGAGTTACAGGAATTAGAGGAAAAGGTAAAGCAGCAAACTTTATTGTTGGAAAAATTAAAAGCCAGAAGTGGAGCTTTTAAAGAAAAGTTCGACAATGAGAAGAGATTTGCCAGCCAGTCCTCAGTAAGTCGCATGGATCAGCAGCCTCAGGCTATGGATGACCCGGGTCCATCTGCCTCTGCACCTCTCCCCCCATGTAAGGCCTTGGAATCGCCAGCGGCAACCAGCCAGGGGGTTGAGAGTGAGCATGGCACCCTGACCTTCATCCAGCAGATGGAGTCACCCCTGAGAGCAGACAAGTTTGCCATTTCTGGTGATCCATCAGAAATCCCTGAGGATGAGGAAAAAAATAAACCAGGGAATGAAGATGGACCTGCACCAAACACCCTGAACATGGATGTTCCTACTCCTGCATTTGCTGAGACCAGTAGTTCCTCTACCAAGTTTGCTGCATGTGTTTCACACAGTAAGGCTGACACCAGCAAAGAGATTGCCTCACCTGAACTTCCCTGTGTTCCAGCAGAGCTGATTGATGGGGGAGGGGATCAGCACATTGCACCATGTGTAGTGGAAGCCATGGATGTGTCAGACCAGCCTGCTGAAAGTCCTGTCCTGATGGAAGAGAACAGGCCAGCTGAAGATTCCACCAGCACAGCAGTGGGAACTGACACTGTTGGGAAGACTACAGGAACTGTGAATATACCAGCAAGTATTAAGAATGACAGTAATGATAAAACTATGAATGTGGTGGGTGGTGGTGAAGGGGTTAATACTGCTGGGAAAAATAAAAATGACATTGCTCTCCCTGCTCAGCAGAGGAAAGACTCATTGATTGTGCAGACCAAATCTGTACAATCGATATCTGCCAGAAATGTGACAGACGGTTCAAAGCACACAAATGCTTCTTCTGCTGGGAGAAATGTGGGCAGTTATGCGTCTGTTCTGGGGAGTCGCACCAGGGAGGGTGGAGGGAATTTTAGTGGTCACAATTTGGGGGGGCTTGGTGGTGGGATGGTTGGTGGGTACAGGAGGAGGAATGTGGTTCAATTGAAGTGGGAGGGGGAGGGGACCCCACCAGTAAGGGGGAGGGTGGCTGAGTTGGTTCTGGAAATGGGGTTTAAAGCATCAGATATCTTTGCTTTGATTTGCCCAGTGGGGAGTTATGAATTTGATTTATCCTTTGTAAAGCCTGAGGGTTTGGATTTATTTTGGGAGAGGTATAGTAGGTGCAAGGGCCTTCCGCAGTGGAGTGGTTTGGTGCCAAAGGTGATTTCCAGGCAGCCTCTGATAAAGTCGGTGACAATCCTGGTGCGTAACGAATCCATACCAGAGGCTGATTTGATAGTATGGCTACGCCGATATGGTGAGGTCCTCGCTCCACTGCGGAAGGTCCTTGATGAGCATGGAATATGGACAGGGGCCTGGACAGTGTCACTAAAATTGGGGGTGCTTGGAAATGTAGTTCAACACCTTCCCTGTTCAGCTTTTCTGGGGAGAGATAGGCTGACTATTTTTTACCAGGGTCAGCCTAAAGTCTGTAATAAATGTGGAGACAAAGGCCATTTTGCATCTACCTGTACCCGTAAGAAATGCTCACTATGCCAGGATCTGGACCATTTGGCTAAGGATTGTACTGAAATTCGGTGCAATTTGTGCCAAAAGCTGGGTCATCCGTATAGTCAGTGCCCGGAGGCATTACATAACTTGCCAGGATTGGAGGCTGAGTTGCAGAGACTTGATAAGGAGGATGAGGTCGCTAAAACTGTTATTGCCCCTCCTGTTTCTGTTATATCTGTTCCAGATTCTGTTTCCCCTAGTAATGTGGTCCCTGAGTCTGTCCCTCCTGTGTCTGTTACATCTGTTGTTTCGGATTCTGTTTCACCTAGTAATGTGGTCCCTGAGTCTGTCCCTCCTGTGTCTGTTACATCTGTTGTTTCGGATTCTGTTTCACCTAGTAATGTGGTCCCTGAGTCTATCCCCCATGTGGTGGTCCCTAATCCTGCTGTACGCAGATCCTCCAGGCTGGCAGAAGCTGCTGGGGGGGCAGGTTTGGCGGATCTTCCCACTCGGCCTCCAGTCCTTGTCCCTCAGCGGCACAAACGTGGTCAGGGGAATGTGGGGGTGCTGGATGGGGGTGGGGCTGATAGAAGGGTGTCCATATCCCATGTCTCACCCTCTGTTGAGGGGGATTCGGATGATGAGGGGTGGGAGAAGTTTAGGAGGAAGAAAAAGAAGAAGAAGAGGAAGACAAGTAAAGTGGTCATTTCTTCCTCAGGGTCGGACCCAGGAGGGGTTCCTCTTGGTAATACCTTTTCAGTTTTGTCGGGTGATGAGATGTCTGATATATCTTTCTCTTTATCATCCATGGATGAGGGGGAGTCACGTAGTCTGAAGAGAGCTGTTTCTGGTGATGAGAGTGTGGCAAAGGTTAAGAAACGACTACCCCAATCATCCTGATGGCAGTTCCCACTCCGATAAAGGTGGCGACCATTAATGTCGCCAGCATTAAATCTGCAAGAGCTCGTGATATTGCCTTATTTTTGCTCAGCGAGTTTGATGCCGAGATTTTATTTTTGCAAGAGACCTGGCTCAATACTTTGGCCGATGTCCATCTAGCAAAAAGGGAGTGGAGATGCGGTCCCTCCTTTTGGTCTCTTGCGGCTGAGCCCTGCAGCGGAGTTGCGGTACTTTTTAAAACCGATATGGTAACATGCCGGCGGGTAATTGAGGTAGAAATGGGGAGATGCATGGTCTTGGACGTCTCTGTTAGGGGGCAGGACCTGCGGCTGATCAATATCTATGGACCGCAGTCAAAATGGGGCAGGAAATGCCTCCTCACAGAGATCAAGCCCTTCCTTTTTACGTCCCAGCAGGTTGTCTTTGGAGGTGATTTTAACACCATAATTAGGCCTGAAGACAGGAGAGGCTCCATAGACAGGCTGGGTTACGATAGCGTTTTTCTTAGAGATATGGTGAGACAAGCAGGCCTGGTAGATGTGCATATTAAGCACTGCCCTGGCAGCACGGGATTCACATTTCAGAGAGGGAATAGTCAGAGTAGGATAGATAGGTTTTTTTTAAAGGAGAACTCTGCTTTCTCGGCTCCTGAGTTGAGGGCGGTGGAGTTCTCTGACCACTGTATGCTGTCTGTGACTCTGAATGCCTCGGACACTCCACCCAGGGGAAGGGGTACCTGGAAACTGAATTCGGCTCTCCTGGAAGATGTAGAGGTAAGACAATCCTTTGAGGATTTTTTTCAGGCACAGGTTTCTATTCTGGACTTTTGCAGCAGTAAGTCAGAGTGGTGGGAGCTTGTGAAACAAAGGACAATTGGACTTTTCAAGGCCATAAGTAAGAAGAAGCAGCTTGGTATGTACATTGCCTACCAGCATTTGCGGAGGAAGCTTGATCGTCTTGTCTCGTATAGAGGAGATCCAGGGGAGATCTCTGAGGTGAAGTTTCTTCTTAGGAAGTGTCAATACGACCGGCATGCCTCCTTGGTTCTGGAGAGGGATTATGGAAAATATCACTCGCCTGATCCTTACCAGAATTGTAAGCAAGGCATAGCAGTTAAGACGGTCATAGGCCTGAGGGATAGTATGGGTTCCCTGGTGAAGTCCAGATCAGGGATCCTGGAGATCTTCAGGTCATATTACGCAGACCTTCTGGGAAGAAAGGACCTTTGTCGGGACAGGATGGAAAGCTTTCTGGATTCTACTCCAGGATTGGGAAATGGTACATTGCCTTTGATGGATTTGACAGAACCAATTTCAGTGGATGAGGTAGTTCATGCTATAGAGAAGCTGGCTACCAAAAAATCGCCTGGGCCAGATGGGTTGACAGCTGAATTCTACAAGTGTTTTAAGTCCATTCTGGCTCCCTTTTTAGCAGAGGTTTATAACAGCTGTCTAGAAGAGGGTTCGCTCCCTCCCTCCATGAGGCAATCCGCTGTGATTCTTCTGTCAAAAGGTAAAGACCCCTCAATGATTGAGAACTGGCGCCCCATCAGTCTTCTTAATGTTGATAGAAAGATCCTGGCGAAGATTCTTTTTTGGCGCTTGTCGTCAGTAGCAGGCGATTTGCTGTCCAGTCATCAGCACTGCTCAGTCCAAGGTAGAAGTACCTTTTCAGCGGTTTTAGCTGTCCGGGAGGCTTTGGAACGATGCAGGGCTGCTGGATGGAGAAAGTACTTGCTGGCATTGGATCAGGCGAAGGCTTTTGATAGAGTCAATCACGAGTACCTGTATTTGCTACTTGGTAGATACGGCCTGCAGGGGAGGTTTATAGATTGGCTGAAGACATTATATAGAGGGGCTGAGAGCTTCCCACTGGTTAATGGTTGGGTTGGACAGCCTTTTGAGGTTGGCTCTGGTGTGCGCCAGGGATGTCCTCTGAGCCCCCTGTTATATGTATTCGCAATCGACCCCTTCATAAGAAGGCTAGAGAGTGGATCTTTGTGCGGGGTGCCTTTGGGCATTGCTGGTGTGCCGCCTCTGAAGGTCGTGGCCTATGCCGATGATGTGTCTGTTATTGTCTCTGGGACAGAGGAGGCGCAGGAGGTGGTCTCTATGATAGAGCAGTACACGGAGGCTTCTGGTTCTAAAGTCAACCATGAAAAGAGTGAAGTTTTCTGGATGGGTGAGGAGGGTGAAAGCTTCGAACTTCCGGATGCCTTCCCAGAGCCCCAGCAGGAAATTAAAGTGTTGGGCATCAAATTTGGTCCTGGTGACTATGGTCATCGAAATTGGGAAAGCAGGTTGGTGTGTGCCAATGCCAAAGTAGCAAGCTGGAAGAAATGGAAGCTTTCCTTGAGGGAGAGGGTTGACTTGATCAAAACGTACCTGGTCCCAATCTTTTTATATGTCAGCTTCGTCTGTATCTTGCCAGCATCTCTCTATGCAAGGGTGTACAGCTGTTTTTTCCAACTGTTATGGGGAAGTAGGCTGAACCTGATCAAACGCAATGTAACTTACCTGTCTAGGCGGGAGGGTGGCCTAGGAATGGTCAACCCAATAGTTTTCTTTTCTCTGCTCTTTTTAAAGTACAATCTTGGTAACATGCTAGCAGAGAACCCGCCGGGATGGGTGGGCACTTTTCAGTCTTGTTTTAGGCCTTTTTTGCGATGCTGGGAAGATGGCGGGCCAGTGAAAAGTCTGAGAGTCCGACATGGCAAGCTCCCGGCTTATGTTGCCCCGTGTCTGAAAATACTTCGGCAGTGGCAGGTGACAGTGGAGGATATCAAGTCCCTCCCCAGGAAGCTTCTGGAGAAGAGGATTTTGAGCTCTGCTTTCAGTGTGTCACTTGCCTTAAGGGATTGCCCAGGCTCTGTAATGAGGGAGGGGTTGCGTTTAATCAATTTAGAAAGAATCCCCTTGAAGTTTAGGGATCAAGCCTGGCTCGCTTTCCATGGAAGGCTCTATGTCAGAGGGAACTTGAAGCATCGCCCTGTGGATGATCGGGATTGTCCTAGAGCGGAGTGTGTTGGTAAAGTGGAGTCTATGGACCACTTTTTGCTGCAGTGTCCCTTTAACATAGAGGTGTATAAAAGGGTGGGGAGGGCTCTAGGTATCCCCTTTTTCTATCGCATGAGTTATGCGGAGTGGGTGTACGGGGCATTCCCGACTTGCTGGGATTTTGATTTGGATACACTGTTTTTAGTTAGTATAGTTGTCCGTTACTTCACATGGAATGCACGGTGCCAGATTACCCTGCGGAAAAAAGTCCTCTCTGTTGAGGTGGTGGTGCACGATATTCTGGGTGAGGTTGGGAAAATTCGGGGTCTTGAGAGGGGCAGGGAGCCTCGGGCGGTCTGGAAAAAGGCGTGGAGGAATATCAGACCTGCCTTTGGTGAACTGCCCATCTCTGGGTGAGGTGCTCCTTTTCTTTTTCTGTTTCTTTCACTCCCTAAGCTTTTGTTGGTTAGTATCTTCTTTTTGAAGAAGGGCTGCATGCATAATGGGTGCGGGTTTGTTTCTTGACCTCACAGTTTGGATGTCTGGTGTATTGGTGTGAGTTGTAGTGAGATTATCCCCAATAATGACATGTTCATGATGAGTTTTGTTTTTGCTGTAAAGTCATTTTTTGTTTGAGAGCAGATTTGCTATATTTATTTTCATTTATGTAAATATGTATATATTTATGTATATTATATATAGTGATTTTATGCTTATTGATTGCAAGACTTTTAATAAAGAAAAATTGGGAAGAATGCTCCTTACATTGGAGGTCAGTGGGAAGAATGCTTCTTACATTGGAGGTCAGTGGGAAGAATGCTTCTTACATTGGTGATCAGTGGGAAGAATTCTCCTTACATTGGAGGTCAGTGGGAAGAATGTTCCTTACATTGGAGGTCAGTGGGAAGAATGCTCCTTACATTGGAGGTCAGTGGGAAGAATGCTCCTTACATTGGAGGTCAGTGGGAAGAATGCTTCTTACATTGGAGGTCAGTGGAAAGAATGCTCCTTAAATTGGTGAGGTGATCAGTGGGAAGAATGTTCCTTACATTGGTGGTTAGTGGAAAGAATGCTCCTTACATTGGAGGTCAGTGGGAAGAATGCTCCTTACATTGGAGGTCAGTGGGAAGAATGCTTCTTACATTGGAGGTCAGTGGAAAGAATGCTCCTTAAATTGGTGAGGTGATCAGTGGGAAGAATGTTCCTTACATTGGTGGTCAGTGGGAAGAATGCTCCTTACATTGGTGATCAGTGGGAAGAATGCTCCTTACATTGGTGATCAGTGGGAAGAATGCTCCTTACATTGGTGATCAGTGGGAAGAATGCTCCTTACATTGGAGATCAGTGGGAAGAATGCTCCTTACATTGGTGATCAGTGGGAAGAATGCTCCTTACATTGGTGATCAGTGGGAAGAATGCTCCTTACATTGGTGGTCAGTGGGAAGAATGCTCCTTACATTGGTGGTCAGTGGGAAGAATGCTCCTTACATTGGTGGTCAGTGGGAAGAATGTTCCTTACATTGGTGGTCAGTGGGAAGAATGCTCCTTACAGATAGCTGAAAACATCACTGATGTCAGTGTTATCTTATCTAAGAGGCAGAAATAGCTCATTGCGCAAGGAACCCGTAGCGACCTCTGAAGGAAGGCTGGGACCAGGTCTTCAACCAGGCTGAACTACACTGCTCATGCATAGGTATGGTAGGCCAACTTGGTCATCCTAGGACAGGAAATGTGCTGCTGGCAGGATCACCATAATAAAATAAAGGAAAACACTTGAAAAAGACTAACTAATGTAGTCACCACATGTAAGGACTTGTAAGCCGCCATATATAAAAGTTTTGTTCTTCAGTTTAAACAATGAAGTCCCCCAGTACGGGTTTAAAGGAAAAGTACAGCCAAAGCTCGTTTGGCTGTACTTCTCCCGTGGATCATGAGTGCAGTTCATTCTGCACTCCTGTGACCAATATATAGCAGGCTGAAGTCCACTGTCGGCTGACGTCACAGAGCAGGTTCAGGCTGGAGAAAGATCGCGATCAGCGGCTTGCTGAAAGGCTGGGCCAGGTGCCGATCCAGGGATCTGGGTGGATCCTGACCATAGGAGTGCCTGAGCCAGCTGCTCCTGCCCTCTCCACAGCCCAGCGCTTCAGTGAGTGGAGGGGCTTGGGAGAGCAGTAACTGACAGTCACCAGCTCTCTGCTCACGGAGCACTGAGAACTGAGAGGTCATTGGTGTTTGATGGTGTCTTAGTGTCGGCGGGGGGACAGATGCATCCACCTAGGTAAGTATGATTAATAAAAAACTCCTGTTTTAAAACACAAAGAAGCTCAGGCTGCGATACTTACCTTCTCTCCAATGCTGTCCCCAGGCCCAGGCACACCCGACACACACGCCTATAGGAAGCTGCTTTGGGCCTAACAACAATGACTGGGCGTGGGCAGCTGCCCCTTTTGCCCCCATGTTAAAGACGGCCCTGTGTCCCCTGTAGTAATTCCTTTTTTGCCACTAGATGTCCTCAGTCTTCCAGGTGAGTGCGGGGCATCATGGAGCCTCAGGGGCATTACCATTGTGCAGTCACATACAATTTTTGCAAAGAGCGCTCTTTACATCATTGAGGACTGCCCACCTAGACGAGATCTGAAGGAAAGAGGACCCTGCATGTATCCTGAGTCCTTCTGACCAGCCAGATAGATGCCTGGAAAAGGTAAGTACGCATATGGGAAAAAGGATGCGCCTCCATAGGCTGAGAATGGGGGGGGGGGGAGCATGAGCTAAACTGTGAACTGGGAACATTTAAGTCTGTTGCGAGTTTCTCTTCGTATAAAGGCTGGAGTGTTGGGTTTCCCCAATGCTGGGATTTTGGTGCCAGAGCTTATTAGTGAGTACAATGCAGACAATGGAGAGGGTCCTCTGCGGTATTTCCTCTCTATAGGTGAGAGCTGGAGGGAGCGAAGCCATAGATGACTTTGATAAATGATTTCACAGAGCTGCACGCCATAGGAAATCCGAAACGTTCTGTAGGATGCAGCGTTGGCCTAATTTTTCCTGAGCCGTGTTTGGGTTTGTCTTGGACTGACATTATAACTGGCTCTATCCTGGCTGAGGACAGAAACCTCATTACACATCTCCTCTGTATATACTGATGTCAGAGAAACATTCCGACCACTTGCTGTAACCCATAACTGCCGAACACACATGGGTTGTTGACTGAAGAAAAGATCACACAGAAATAAGGAAAGTGCAATACCTTTGGTCACAGTCTCTGTAGAAGTGAAGTCCTGACAAAAGTAAAAGTTCAGATATACGGTAGGTGGAATCTGTTGGGAAATTACAGAACTCGCAGGAAAACCTGGTGGCTTGCTCCAAGCCCAGGCTCCCTTGAGAAATGGAAATTTAACAGTCGAGCTGATTTTATCAAGTCAAAAAGACCAATTATTGGTTCTCTGTAGACCCCAAAGTGAGCACAGAGACCACAAAACAGGAAGCACCCTGCCCACTAGGTAATTTCTAGTCACTTGGATCCACCAAAGTGGAACTCTATCTTAGGCCCCTTCCACACTAAGGGGCTTTTCAGGAGCTTTTGTGCTAAAAAAAAAAAAAAAAAGTGCCTGAAAACCTCACGAAAATCTGTTTCCGTTAAGATCAATGAATTCTTTCACAATGGGGCGGTACGCTGGCGGGGAGGTGAAAAAAACTTGTGCAAGCAGCATCTTTGGAGCATGTCTGGAGCGCTAAAAAAAAAGCACCTCAAAAGCGCCCCTCTCCATTGAAGTGAATGGGAAGCGCCTCAAAAGCACCCCTCTCCATTGAAGTGAATGGGAAGCACCTCAAAGGCGCCCCTCTCCATTGAAGTGAATGGGAAGCGCCTCAAAATCGCTTGAAAATCAATTCAAAAGCACCTCAAAATGGTTCTTCAGCAGGTTTTTAAGTCACGTGACCTTCAAAAAAGCGCACCGCTAACGCCTCTAAAGTGCTTGAAAAGCTCTGCAAAAGCGCTCGGCGTTTTACAGGCAGTTTTCAAGCGCCTCAGTGTGAAAGGGGTCTTAAAGACAACAAATCTGTTGTCGTTCGGGAGCTGCTGTGTGGGGGCAGGTTCGGCAACACTGGGTGATGCCAAATGATGGGCGATGATGTCAGCAAGAGTATTTTGGCCACACCCACCATTCGTTGCAGCACGCTATGCGCACCGCATTACTACTTTCCTTGGGGCACCCAAAGGTGTCCTAGTCCACTAAAGTGTTCGGGTTTGGCTTGAAGAAAAGGTGGCAACCCTATCCATGGCTAAAATGGGGGGGCCGAGAAAGAATATTTGCTATTTTGCTCAAATGTTGTGCATCATAAACAATCACCACGTTTTTGAATGTTTGTTTCATCCTTTGTTACATCATATGTGCTGCTCATCTCCTGCAGCCTCTTTGTAGGTTTTCCTATCCACGTGCACTCCATTGATGGCTGCATGGCATTACCCAGTTTCCTGATGGTGACAACAGTGGGCCATGCCTGAGTAATGTTTGATGAGACGGCAGTTATTACCAGCAATTAGTAAGTGAGGTAGAAGTTTCCAGCTGCTGACCCTCTTTTGATCTGTATTTCCCACCACTCATGTTATACAATGTGTACCCTCTCTGTCTAGGAGCTCAGCTGCACTTTTATTTGCCAAAATCACTTAGAACGTCATTAGTATTATATATTTTATGAGAACGCTATTGTAGAAAAACGCTACGTGAGACCATTGCTGAGAACCTGGTTCTAATCAGAGACACCATTCCTATTCACCCCCCGCCTGATTACAAACGTCCCTCTATAGAAGCTGAATTCTGGGAAGACAGCCGCAGATTACCTGTCCATCCAGTCCTGATAAGTACACAGCTCTGCCACACACACACATAGCCATGTCTGGCAGGGCAGGGGACATTATTATTCTCAGTTGCAGTTTGGTAACACTTACAGGTCTTGTCCCTCCCCCAGCCTGTGACTGGCCAGTGAAAGGAGAAGCGGGCAGACTGATGAGGTCACCTCTCTGTGGCTCTGCTCTCTCCTCCTATTAGACATTTGTTTTGTTTCGATTCGTTATTTACATAAATTGACATACATTTGTTTAGTACTACTGCGTTACTTTAACTGACAATTGCGCAGTTTTGCATTACAATGCTGTACCCAAATAAAATTTATGTGCTTTTTTCCCCCACAAATAGAGCTTTCTTTTGGTGGTATTTGATCACCTCTGCGGTTTTTATTTTTTGCGCTATAAACAAAAATCAACCCACAATTTTTTACTTTCTGCTATAAAACATATCCAATAAAAAATTTTAAAAAATTGAATTTCTTCATCACTTTAGGCCAATATGTATCCTGCTCCGTTTTTCGGTAAAAAAAAAAAAAAATCCTAATAAGCGCATATTGGTTGTTTTGCACAAAAGTTATAGTATCTACAAACTATGGTATATAATTATGGAATTTGTATTTATTTCATTTTTTTTAGAAGTAATGGGAGCGATCAGTGACTTATAGTGGCACTGCGATATTGTGGTGGACAAAACGGACACTAACTGACACTTATTTGGGGACCAGTGACACTAATATAGCGATCACTGCTAAAAATATGCACTGTCACTGTACTAATGACACTGGCTGGGAAGGGGTTACCATCAGGGGCGATCAAAGGGTTAAATGTGTACCTGACCTGTGCTTACTCACTGTGGGGGAGGTGCTTTTACTAAGGGAAAGCATGGATCCATGTCCATCAGTAAGTATGAGCTCCGGCGTGTTCACACACTGCACGTGCAGAGCCCGCCAGGAAGACGACACGGCGCTGTGCTAATCACAGACAGTGAGATATTTTCCCGATGTGCGGCTGCAGAGATTGGAAAATGTCTCACTGCCTGTGATTAGCGCCGTGCCGACTTCCTGGCGGGCTCTGCACGTGGAGTGTGCGAACACACCGGAGCTCATCCTTATCCATCAGGACCCGCTGTGTAAAATAGCAGAAAAAAACAGCAGAAGCATGCCGCCGATGGCGTGCACTTGTGCCCAAAACCAGTCAAGTTCCTTCACCCCAAACTCACTCATCCATGTCTTTATGGACCTCGCTTTGTGCACTGGTGCGCAGTCATGTTGGAACAGGAAAGGTCCATCCCCAAACTGTTCCCACAAATTTGGGAGCATGAAATTGTCCAAAATGTCTTGGTATGCTGACGCCTTAAGAGTTCCCTTCACTGGAACTAAGGGGCCAAGCCCAGCCCCTGAAAAACAACCCCACACCATAATCCCCCCTCCACCAAATGATTTGAACCAGTGCACAAAGCAAGGTCCATAAAGACATGGATGAGTGAGTTTGGGGTGGAGGAACTTGACTGGCCTGCACATAGCCTGACCTCAGCCCGATAGAACACCTTGAGGATGAATTAGAGCGTAGACTGCGAGCCAGGCCTTCTCGTTCAACATCAGTGCCTGACCTCACAAATGTGCTTCTGGAAGAATGGTCAAACATTCCCATAGACACACTCCTAAACCTTGTGGACAGCCTTCCCAGAAGAGTTGAAGCTGTTATAGCTGCAAAGGGTGGGCCAACCCAATATTGAACCCTACGGACAATGCAGGTAGAGGCAGGCATCACAATACTTTTGGTAATATAATGTGGATATATATACATATACATACATATATATATATATATTTTTTATTTTTTTTGAGTTTACAATAGACCTCACACACCTATGTCCTGGATATAAATCTCTGGCAGGTGATGAGTTCATCTACGATTGTCCCAGGCCCTATGGCTGAGTGATCATTTCAAATCAACCCCTTTTCCTGGTATTTGTGAATGATGGATATTTATTGCATGTCTGTATGAAATGTAACTTGCAGGATACAAATATAAACCAAAGCTGAATCTTCTAACAAGATACGGCGTACTCTGAGCAGATATCTCAAGCTGCAGCCAACACCCACATCAAGCGGCTAACGTGTCAATCAGCAGTAGCCCCCAGCTAAGGAGATCTTTAAAGACGGAGCGTATAATTACATACTGCTACCACACACCAAAACCTACAGCCTTAGGAAATGTGAGCTGTATTTAGGAGATTACCCAGATTTATTAAATTTTTCCATTCTAGTTTGTGGGCACCAAGGCTCAAAAATGACTCTGTTGAATCCAAGACCCTTTATCGAATGTCCACCCTACAAAAAAGTTTTTAGCTAATAGCAAGATGTACCAATCAAGATTAATTATCCCCAAAATGGAACTATGGTCGAATAAACTCTTGTTGGGTTTATATTACTGTCTGTGTTGGGAATGTAGTGCTCACCCCTTAAAGGGCCCGCTGAATTGGTCCCAAGATTCTATCCCCAAAAGGTGCCCTATCAACCAGACACACAGTTTCAGTCACTCCTAAGGCTCAATGATCAGTCTAATGCAGCGTACACACGGCCGGTTTTGCCGTCGGACTAAACTCCGAAGGTTTCTCTGACGGAATTCCATTCAAGTGGTCTTGCCTACACACGGTCAAACCGAAGTCTGACCAAAGTCTAACCGTCCAGAACGCGGTGGCATACAACACGTAGGACTGGACTAGAAAAAGGACGTTCAATAGCCAGTAGTAGGGATGAGCCGAACACCCCCCGGTTCGGTTCGCACCAGAACCCGCGAACGGACCGCAAGTTCGCACGAACGTTAGAACCCCATTGACGTCTATGGGACTCGAACGTTCGAAATCAAAAGTGCTCATTTTAAAGGCTAATTTGCATGGTATTGTCCTAAAAAGGGTTTGGGGACCCGGGTCCTACCCCAGGGGACATGTATCAATGCAAAAAAAACTTTTAAAAACGGCCGTTTTTTCGGGAGCAGTGATTTTAATGATGCTTAAAGTAAAAAAATAAAAGTGAAATATTCCTTTAAATATCGTACCTGGGGGGTGTCTATAATATGCCTGTAAAGTGACGCGTGTTTCCCGTGTTTAGAACAGTCCCTGCACCAAATGTCATTTTTAAAGGAAAAAATCTCATTTAAAACTGCTTGCGGGTTTAATGTAATGTCGGGTCATGGCAATATGGATGAAAATCAGTGAGACAAACGGTGGATCAAGGAGGGTTGCCATTACCAGGCCCTTTGGGTCTTGTATGGATATTAAGGGGAACCCCACACCCAAATTAAAATAAGGAAAGGTGTGGGGCCACCAGGCCCTATATACTCTGAACAGCAGTATACAGGCGGTGCAAACAAGACAGGGACTGTAGGTTTGTTGTTAAGTAGAATCTGTTTGTAATTTTGAACATTTTTAACGTGTTTAGCTCCAGCCAAAAAATCTTTTCTAAGCTTTTTGGAAAACATAGGGAAGGGTTATCACCCCTGTGACATTTGTTTTGCGTCTTTCCTCCTCTTCAGAAGATTTCACCTCACTTTTTTGTCCCAATGAAAAATGTTTTTTGAAAATTTGGGTTTTTTTGTGGAACAAGGATTGGAAAACATCAGTGGAAAGGAGAAATTGTTTTCCCATATTAACTCTTACAGGAGAGAATTTCCCTTCCTAGGGGTAGATTTCATCTCACTTCCTGTTGTCTCCTTCCGTTTGCAAGTAGGAGTCGTTTGTAAGTTAGATGTTTGAAAGTAGGGTCCTGTCCTATATACTCAGCAGAAATGTGGGCCTTAGGTGTTGCTGTGGCCACAACACTGTAAGCCCTCACAGGGCCCTCTGTGAAATATTAGATCAAGAATTGTAATTACATGCCCCTGTTGAACAGGAGCTGAAAAATTAGGCCTTAGGCACTGGTGCTGGTGCCACAAAACTGCAACCCCTCACAGACACTCTAGTTGGAACGCAGGAACGAGCCCTGCTGCAAAGTATTGCATCAAAAATTGTAATTACACGCCCCTGTTAGACAGGGGCAGAAAAATTGGGCCTTAGGCACTGGTGCTGGTGCCACAACACTGCAACCCCTCACAGACACTCTAGTTGGAATGCAGGAACGAGCCCTGCTGCAAAGTATTACATCAAAAATTGTAATTACACGCCCCTGTTAAACAGGGGCTGAAAAATTGTGCCTTAGGCACTGGTGGTGGCGCCCAGAACCAAAAATGTTCTTACAAGCTATCAGCGTGATGATTGAGGAGGAAGAGGATAATTACTCAGGGATAGTCACTCAGCATCAGCATAGGCAGTCTTTGAAGGGATCTGAGATTTCAAAAAAAATTATTCGGTTACATCTGCATCAGGTGCTTGGTAGCTGGTGGTGATCCAAGACTGATTCATTTTTATGAAGGTCAGCCGATCGACCGAGTCGGTGGACAGACGCACCCTGTGATCGGTTACCACGCCTCCAGCAGCACTGAATGTGCGTTCCGAAAGAACGCTGGATGCAGGACAGGCCAGTAGCTCAATTGCATACTGCGCAAGCTCTGGCCAGTGATCCATCCTCAAGACCCAGTAACCCAGAGGATTTTCGGTGGGAAAGGTGTCCAAGTCTGATCTTGCCCCTAGGTATTCCTGCACCATGTAAAACAGACGCTGGCGATGGTTGCTGGAACCGATCATACCTTGGGGCTGCGGACCAAAAAATTGTCTGAACGCATCGGTCAGACGGCCACCTTCTCCACCGCTCCTTCTTTGACTGACCGAAGCCTCAGCAACACGTTGTCCAGAAACAGGAGTTTGTAACCTCCCAGTCTCTGGGAACGCGTTGCACAGACCTTTCTGCAAGGCCTCCCGAAGATGTTTCATCCTCTGCTCCCTCTGCGATGGCAAGATAAGGTCCGCAACCTTACCCTTGTAACGTGGATCAAGGAGGGTTGCCAGCCAGTATTGGTCCTTCTCCTTGATACCACGAATACGAGGATCCTTACGCAGGCTTTGCAGGATCAGGGAGGCCATGCAGCGTAGGTTTGCTGAGGCATTCGGTCCGGAGTCCTCTGGGTCACTAAGGACAACAACGTCCGCAGCCACCTCCTCCCAGCCACGTACAAGTCCATGTGTTCCTTGGGACTGATCCCTTAAAGACTGCTGCTGATGCTGAGTGCCAGGCTCCACCTCCATACTGACACAATCTTCCTCCTCCTCCTCCTCCTCCTCGTCCTCTTCCTGTGTGATCGGCGGGCACGCAGGAACACTGTCTGGATAAAGGGGGCCTTGAGAGCTAAGGAAGTCCTCCTCTTCCTGCCTCTGTTCTGCCTCAAGTGCCCTGTCCATTATTCCACGCAGCGTGTGCTCCAACAGGTGGACAAGGAGGACAGTGTCACTGATGCATGCACTGTCAGTGCTCACCATCCTCGTGGCCTCCTGGAATGGTGACAGGACAGTGCATGCATCCCTGATCATGGCCCACTGGCGTGGGGAAAAAAAACCAAGCTCCCCTGACCCTGTCCTGATGCCATAGTCGCACAGGTACTCATTGATGGCCCTCTGCTGCGTGTGCAGCCGCTGCAGCATGGCCAACGTTGAGTTCCACCTGGTGGGCATGTCACAGATTAGGCGGTTCTTGGGCAGGTTAAACTCCTTTTGGAGGTCCGTCAGCCGAGCACTGGCATTATATGACCGGCGGAAATGCACACAGACTTTCCTGGCCTGCCTCAGGACATCCTGTAAGCCCGGGTACCTGCCCAAGAACCGCTGCACCACCAAGTTAAGGACGTGAGCCAAACAGGGCACATGGGTCATTTGTCCCTGTCGGAGGGCAGAGAGGAGGTTGGTGCCATTGTCGCAAACCACCATTCCTGCCTTAAGTTGGCGTGGCGTCAACCACCTCTGAACCTGCCCCTGCAGAGCTGACAGAACCTCTGCCCCAGTGTGGCTCCTGTCCCCCAAGCACACCAGCTCAAGCACTGCATGGCATCTTTTGGCCTGCGTACTTGCGTAGCCCCTTGAACGCCTACGGAGCACCGCTGGTTCCGAGGAAGAAGCCATGGAGGAAGAAGAAGAGGAGGGGGTGGAGGAGAGAGGTGTGTCACAATCAGCATTTTGGAGGCGTGGTGGCGGAACAACCTCCAACACTACTGCACCTTGTCCTGCATCCTTTCCAGCTGCCAGCAGAGTCACCCAATGCGCCGTGAAACTTAGGTAACGTCCCTGTCCATGCCTGCTGGACCATGAGTCAGCGGTAATATGCACCTTACCGCTGACCGCCCTGTCCAGCGAGGCATGGACATTGCCTTCCACATGCCGGTAGAGAGCCGGAATCGCCTTCCGTGAGAAAAAGTGGCGTTTGGGTACCTGCCACTGAGGAACCGCACATTCCACAAACTCACGGAAGGGGGCAGAGTCTACCAACTGAAAAGGCAGCAGTTGAAGTGCTAGCAATTTTGCCAAGCTAGCATTCAACCGCTGGGCATGTGGATGGCTGGGAGCAAACTTCTTTCGGCGGTGCAGCAGCTGGGGCAGGGAAATTTGCCTGGTACAATCTGACGTCGGTGTACCAAAAGCAGATTGCCCACAAGTACTTGGCTGTGACACACCTAATTCTACACCTTCATTCCTCTCACTGCAGGTCTCAGAGAGGACTGAAGGTCTAGTGGGGTTGGAAATCTCAGCTGATGAGGAGCAAGGAGAGATCCTCTTTGTTCTTTGGTGTGGGTCTTTTAGATACGCTTGCCAACGAACTGCATGGCAGGTCAACATATGTCTGGTCAAGCATGTGGTACCCAAGCGGGAGATGTTTTGGCCACGCGAGATACGCTTGAGACATATGTTGCAAATAGCAGCGGTGCGATCTGATGCACTCGTCTCAAAAAAGGCCCACACCAAAGAACTTTTTGAATAACGCGCAGAGACTGCAGCGCCCTGCACATGTGGAGCTTTGGGGTGTGATGCAGTCAATGTGCTGCCCTTAGGCTGGCCCCTGGAGGGCATCCTGCCTCGTTGGTGATGTGCCACCTCCTCCTCCTCCTCCTCCTCCTCCTCCTCCTCTCTCCTATCAGGCACCCACGTTGAGTCAGTGACCTCATCATCCCCTCCCTCCTCATCACTGGAGCAAACCTGGCAGTATGTTGCAGCAGGGGGAGCATGACTGCCAGATTGCTGTCCTTCTTGGGCACCCCCTCTGTCCGTGCTCATGTTACTGCCTTCATCGAGCTCAGTATCATCATCAGAGCCTTCCAAACGCTGGGCATCCTCCTGGAGCATGTACCCAACACTGTGGTCAAACAGTTCGAGGGAATCCTCATGAGGACATGGTGGAGCTAGGGAAGGAGTCACTGATGACATTGAGCTGAGGGAAGAGGCCGCTGCTTTGCCAGACAAAGCACCCTGGGCATGGGTGAGAGAGGATGAGGAGGATGAGGACGGCTTGGTCATCCACTCGACCAAGTCTTCCGCATGTTGCGGCTCAACACGGCCAGCTGCCGAAAAAAAGGCCAAGCGTGGCCCATGGCCACGTGCTGATGAGGATGCACCGTCTCCACGACCAGCACTAGACACAGAGCCTGCTTGCCCTCTCTTATTGGCTTGTGACTGTCTGCCTCTCCTTCTTGGCCTTCCAGACATACTAATGGCCTGTAGCTGCACTAAGCTGGGATAGAACACCTGTAATTTTCTTCAGGTAGCTTTATATACTGTAACCAGACAAGCCTGCCTGTCAGTAGGAAGATAACAGGAACGGATCTAGCTGAACACTGTGAGCAGGACGCACTGTACTAAATGTAAATAGTCTAGCTGCCTGACCGTGGTACTAATAGGATCAAATAGAACACCTGTAATTTTCTTCAGGTAGCTTTATATACTGTAACCAGACAAGCCTGCCTGTCAGTAGGAAGATAACAGGAACGGATCTAGCTGAACACTGTGAGCAGGACGCACTGCACTAAATGTAAATAGTCTAGAAGATAACAGGAACGGATCTAGCTGAACACTGTGAGCAGGACGCACTGCACTAAATGTAAATAGTCTAGAAGATAACAGGAACGGATCTAGCTGAACACTGTGAGCAGGACGCACTGCACTAAATGTAAATAGTCTAGAAGATAACAGGAACGGATCTAGCTGAACACTGTGAGCAGGACGCACTGCACTAAATGTAAATAGCAGGAACGGATCTAGCTGAACACTGTGAGCAGGACGCACTGCACTAAATGTAAATAGTCTAGAAGATAACAGGAACGGATCTAGCTGAACACTGTGAGCAGGACGCACTGCACTAAATGTAAATAGCAGGAACGGATCTAGCTGAACACTGTGAGCAGGACGCACTGCACTAAATGTAAATAGCAGGAACGGATCTAGCTGAACACTGTGAGCAGGACGCACTGCACTAAATGTAAATAACAGGAACGGATCTAGCTGAACACTGTGAGCAGGACGCACTGCACTAAATGTAAATAGTCTAGAAGATAACAGGAACGGATCTAGCTGAACACTGTGAGCAGGACGTACTGCACTAAATGTAAATAGCAGGAACGGATCTAGCTGAACACTGTGAGCAGGACGCACTGCACTGAATGTAAATAACAGGAATGGATCTAGCTGAACACTGTGAGCAGGACGCACTGCACTAAATGTAAATAACAGGAATGGATCTAGCTGAACACTGTGAGCAGGACGCACTGCACTAAATGTAAATAACAGGAATGGATCTAGCTGAACACTGTGAGCAGGACGCACTGCACTAATGTAAATAGTCTAGAAGATAACAGGAACGGATCTAGCTGAACACTGTGAGCAGGACGCACTGCACTAAATGTAAATAGCAGGAACGGATCTAGCTGAACACTGTGAGCAGGACGCACTGCACTAAATGTAAATAGCAGGAACGGATCTAGCTGAACACTGTGAGCAGGACGCACTGCACTAAATGTAAATAGCAGGAACGGATCTAGCTGAACACTGTGAGCAGGACGCACTGCACTAAATGTAAATAGTCTAGAAGATAACAGGAACGGATCTAGCTGAACACTGTGAGCAGGACGCACTGCACTAAATGTAAATAGCAGGAACAGATCTAGCTGAACACTGTGAGCAGGACGCACTGCACTAAATGTAATTAGCAGGAACGGATCTAGCTGAACACTGTGAGCAGGACGCACTGCACTAAATGTAAATAGCAGGAACGGATCTAGCTGAACACTGTGAGCAGGACGCACTGCACTAAATGTAAATAGCAGGAACGGATCTAGCTGAATACTGTGAGCAGGACGCACTGCACTAAATGTAAATAGTCTAGATAGAAGATAACAGGAACGGATCTAGCTAAACTGAATACAGTGTATATATATATATGCAACACCTGGGATGCATATATATACACAATACACTGTAAGTGCAGCTAACTGACTGACTGTTCTGCCTAATCTATCTAACTCAAATCAAATGACACTGTCTCTCTCTCTCTCTATCTCTCAGCACACCGGAACACACACTACACAGGGCCGCCGTGCAGGCGGCCTTATATAGTGTGGGGTGTGTACTAAATCCCCTGAGCCATAATTGGCCAAAGCCACCCTGGCTTTGGCCAATTACAGCTCTCTCTACTGACGGCGCTGTGATTGGCCAAGCATGAGGGTCATAGTGCATGCTTGGCCAATCATCAGCCAGCAATGCACTGCGATGCCGCAGTGAATTATGGGCCGTGACGCGCCACACGAATTTGGCGCAAACGGCCCATATCGTTCGCAATTCGGCGAACGACCGAACAGCCGATGTTCGAGTCGAACATGGGTTCGACTCGAACACGAAGCTCATCCCTAGCCAGTAGCCAATAGCTTCCGTCTCGTGCTTGTTTCAGAGCATGCGTCGTTTTTGGTCCGTCGGAAAAACATACAGACGAGCGGTTTTCCCGATAGGAATTGGTTCCGTCGGAAATATCTAGAACATGTTCCATTTCTAGGTCCGAATTTTCGAGAAAAAAAAAGTCAGATGAGGCATACACACGATCGGAATAGACGTTGAAAAGACTCCGTCGGACTTTTTCTATCGGACATTCCACTCGTGTGTACGCGGCATAAGGGTATTCTTTTTCTTGCTTTATTGAAAAAAATGTGAACTTGGATGGGTGCAGGCTAACCATGAGATACCCCAAAGTTAAGTAGTAACTTGAGGACACCTATCTTCCACTTAGAGATTCTGAGCACAGTACTTGCAGCAGCAAATGATGGGCTGAGCTACACAGGGACACCATGAACAACGTCCACTTTAAGTAAGGCTGACTATGTTACAAGAGGGGCATCAGGAGCACACAGTCACGCACCAGTCTGTACTCACTAATGTCCTTGGATAATGGGATGCCTCCTTCCAATATCTTCCAGACACCTATTGTCAGAAACCATGAATCAGAGTGAGACAGAAGTACAGTTAAATCTCACTTGCTTAATAATAATAAAAAAAGGTAAACAGAGTAACAGTAGTCAAAACATAGCCAGAGTTCAGGAACTGGAACAGATAGTCAAACAAGCCAAAACGTCAGGGATCCAGAGATGAGCATAGTAGAACAGCAAGCAGGATCTGGAGCCAGAAGGAATGTCAGCAAGTCTTTAACAGGAACACAGTAGAGCGTCTCTAGATATGTGGCCAAGGCAAAGGCAGAGATCATCTTGACTGGATGGCTTAAGTAGGCAGGACTGGCGAGCAGGATATCATCAACATGTGAGTCACTGTGGAGAGATAGGAGCTGGCAATTAGCCGACAGCTGAGCGGCCAGCTCAGAGAAGGAAGGGCTGAGCCCAGCCCCGACACCTATCCAGTGAATTCTCCAGACCACATCCCCCAAAAGAAAGAAGTCCCTCGGTTAGCTCCGGCAAAGTTCAACAGAATAGCCCCCGACCCCCCATCTATCATAGTTGGGACCTCAATGAGAAGTAGAAAAGCATAGCTGGACTTCTCAGAAGGGCAGTAGCTCTTCAGGCTGGGATCTTCTCCTCCTGGACAAGACAGGACAGCTCCAGGCTTCAGACTATACATGCTCACTCCCCCAGCCACCATCTGGGCACCCTTCCCCCCAGGGATTGAATAAAACTGCATAAATATTCAGCTGCTGTTTTGACTCTCCCAACCCACTACTTTCTAGAACCCTACAGAAGGCAGGGGGAAGCAGTCAGTCCTGCAACCATTACAGAACAGAAATACAGAACAGCCCAAAATAATTACAAGCACTACAGTAGAGCTAATAGCTAAATGTACCTGGCCTAGCACTTATCTAGTTGGGTGCTACAGTAAGATTCTTCCTGATTTCTTGACCAAGGGATCACAAAAGAAGTGAGAGGGGTCATTGCAGCAGGGACACAGGATAAATCTGGCAAAGGTTCCAACGTGTCACCATGTAGGCAGGTAGGGCCGACTGCAGCCAGGGCCATCTTAATGCATGGGCACACCTGGGCACTGCCCAGGGGCCCCAGGTGCATGGAGGCCCCATGATACTCTTGCATTACACCATAATTGCCAACTGTCCCAGATTCGCCAGGACAGTCACGCATTTTACTAAGCTGTCCCAGGATGGACATTTCCTGAGTAGCATCCCAGAATCTGGGCTGCAAGGACAGCAGCAGCCTGTCATTGGGCTAAATCTACAATTGGAATGACATCTTACCCTGCTACTTGTTTAAAAATTATTTGATTGAAAGTACTAATAAATATGTTTAACTCTATCAACTAGTTATACGTTCATTCTTGAAAGTAGGTGAGTCATTTGGGGCAGGTCGGTAGGGGCCACAGTGCATTACTTTGCCCAGGGGCCCATGATGCTATTAAGATGGCCCTGACTGCAGCCTCTGCTGACGGTATCACTGCATTGGGTTAACTATACCGGGGAGCAATCCTACTATTGATAGGTTGTACTTGCCTTTTCTTTTAGTAGTAAACACAGTGGTCACGTCACTAATTTTGCTGGGGAAGCCAAGCACAAACTAATGTGTCCTCTGCTATGGGCTGCAGGAGCCACCTTGTGTCCCATTTTGGAGACAGAGTTCCTGTGAGATTTTGATGACCATTTTTTGACACAGAGGTGCTATAAGTAGCTGTGCCAACCAGGGGGCCCTGGATTGGAAAGTGCGAGTATTGCCGCGTACACATGAGCGGACTGTCCGACAGAAAAAGTCAGACGGAAGCTTTTCATCGTATATACCGAATCGTGCGTAGGCCTCATCGGACTTTTTTCTGCTCGAAAAATCTGACGGACCTAGAAATCTAACATGTTCTAAATCTTTCCGACAGACCCAATTCCTATCTGGAAAACCGATCGTCTGTATGCTAGTCCGACGGACCAAAAAAGACGCATGTTCTGTAGCAAGTATGAGATGGAAGCCATTGGCTACTGGCTATTGAACTTCCTTTTTGTAGTCCCGTCGTAAGTGTTGTACGTCACCGCGTTCTGAATGGTCGGACTTTGGGTTGACCATGTGTAGGCAAGACCGCTTACTGAATAGAATTCCATCGTTACGTCGGAGAAAACCGTCAGGGTTTATTACGACGGCTAAACCAGTCGCGTGTACGCGACATTAGAGATAGGAACCCATTTTATAGATAAGGTATTCATGCATTTGACTTCACCCTACAGGTGAGCTGCCAGGAGGCTCATAGAGCCTGAAACTAGAAATATCCTGGAAATGTAGTTGGCTAGGTGTGCTGCCGACAGAAAGTTCTAAAATTTCAGAGCTTCTCCTTCACGGTGGGAGCCTTATTGCTTAGAAAATTCCATTCTGAAGGACCATGACTAATAGCTCAATACATAAAGGGAATTGGAGCTTAAGTGACGCAGTCTTTGATTTATGTCATTGTTCTGTGAGCGTTGAAGATCTGTAAGCTGAACCTGCAGCACCTGTACTTGTTGTTAAACTTCTTTTACTGCCTGAAAAGTTGATCTGCAAAGCTTCTATACTTAAAGTAGTAGTAAAGTCCAATATTTACCTTATACTCAAAGGTAATAATAAGGTTTACCTGTAGGTTCAGTGAATATCTCATAAACTTGCACTGTGTAGGAGATATGTACACAGGATGCAGCCAGTGACATCGCCGGAGCATGCGCTCCACACAACAGTCGTGATGTCATTGCAGATCGACCATTCATACAGGTGGAGCCTGCAAACCCGGAAGGAAGACCAGGTGAAGATGGATGCCCTGTCAGTGGTGACAGCACGCCACTGGAGGGCTGCATTTTAGGGTAAGTATGCCACAATGTGCTAGTATGCGGTACATACTAGCACATAATAACGTTAACTTGCATGTGGACTTTTTTTCATTACAGACTTTACTACGGCTTTAAAATTCAGGATTAATAGCTGTGTGGAAAAGGTACCTTCCATATATTCTCTTACTACCATTGGTACAGTAAAACCTTGGACTGCGAGCATAATTCGTTCTAGAAACATGCTTGTAATCCAAAGCACTCGTATATCAAAGCAAATTTTCCCCATAAGAAATAATGGAAACTCCAATGATTCATTCCACAACCATTTATTCATAAGTCCTTCTTCATTTTATAGTCCATATAAAAAGATTATAGCAATGTGATGGGTTGTGTAACCATAAAATGTCCATCCACTAATGGAAGCCTCCACAAGGGGGATTAGAAGCAAAATCCATCAGGAGCTCCAGCGTATAAAAGAGAAGAGAGGCGCCTCTAAGTGTAGCAATATGGTTACATTTAATGAAGGTACAACATTTAGCAACTCACATGGTTGATGATTAAAAGAGACACATCTAAGTATGCAGGCATCCGCGGTAAAGCTGTCCACATAGACCATCCCCCACACCGCTGTCAGTCTGCAATCATGACTGAGACCCTGCAGTAGAGCAATCTGAAAGCGAGGCTTGAACCGCTCGTGGAAGGGATAACATCAATGGCGGTGAGGAGGATGGTCTATGTAAACAGCTTTACCCCGGATGCCTGCATGCTTAGATGTGCCTTTTTTAATCCTCAACCATGTGAGTTGCTAAATGTTGTACCTTCATTAAATGTAACCATATTGCTACACTTAGACGCGCCTCTCTTCTCTTTTATACTCTATTGTGACATGACGCTACTTGTATATCAAGACATCGCTTGTATATCAAGTCAAAATTTCTTCAAAAACATTTTGATTGCCTTGCAAAACGCTCTCAAACCAAGTTACTCTCAAACCAATGTTTTACTGTATTGGAGTTTATATCCGCTACAGCCACCTTACCCTTGCCTAAATTTAGTCTTTGCTGGGTGGTAGAGGCCATAGTAATACTAGGTTATGAATATTTAAGTTCCTTCTGGCCAACCACTAGGGAGTTTATTGCCGGTGGTGCATGCTGGGGTGCAGCATAAATATTTGGGGCTGACCTTGTGATGCTCTTGGCCTGGGGAGGGTATGTGATGTGCACCTATTTACGCTAGGCCTAGGGAATTTGAGGCCTTTGCATCTGATTGTTGAAAAAGCCTGGCAGCAAAAGAAGCCTGCCTATCCAGTGTGGTCATCCTGCTGCCAGAGGCCCTGGGTACATAGAGCCTCAAAGAGGAGAGGAATCTGGACAGAGGAGAAGTGATGCCTGCAATGGAGTACAGAGGTGACTCTGCAGTTAAATATCCTGAGGACAAAGAACTCATGAAGAGGCTGGGAACTCTTCGAGAGGATCATTGAAGCTGTTGCTGCTGTTGGGGATACTGTTACCTCTGGAAAAGGTACAGGTTGCTGGTTGCAGCTTAAAGGCCCCTTTGCCTGTACTGAGCTTCAAGTATTGAGAAGTTAAGTTTACAAGGCAGTAAGGGTGTTCTGAATCCCCTACACATGGGAATGCGTTGCTATGAAGAATAAACCCTTTAGAAAGTCCTTCAAGTTACTGGTATCCAATTGTTTCATGTACCTCCTCTTTTCAGCCATGGACTCTGTCTCTAAAAGGTACCTCAACATATTTAGTTCATATGTGTTATTGAGCACCAGCCAAGCCTGCTGGCTACCACAACCACCACCGCTGCCACTAATCCCATCCCCTCCACCACAACCAACACCACTGCCGCTGATCCCATCCCCTCCACCACATTCACCACCACTGCCACTAATCCCATCCCCCCACCACAACCAACACCACTGCCACTGATCCCATCCTCCCACCACAACCACCACCACTGCCACTGATCCCATCCTCCCACCACAACCACCACCACTGCCACTGATCCCATCCCCCCCACCACAACCAACACCACTGCCCTTGATCCCATCTCCTCCACCACAATCACCACTACTAATCCTATCCCCCCACCACAACCAGCACCACTGCCACTGATCCCCCCCCCCCCAAACCACCACCACTGCCAGCAAGGAGAACTGGGGGCTTCAGTAATAACAGCTAGGGACACAGCAATATACAGTATATGCACTCGTTATCTACTTTTAAAAAAGGTACAGAGAGGAAGAGGTGAAGCTCTAATACAAAGAGGTGGAGCCTAAAGAGGAAGAGGTGGCGTTTACTGATGAAGAGGTGGATCTTAAACAGGGGTGGGACAAATTTAGAGGGGGGGCGCCCGATTTTAGTCTTGCCTAGGGCAGCACAAAACCAAAATACACCACTTCTGGTGCCCAACCTGTGACCTGGGAGTCAGGTGCGGCCCTTTGAGATTTTCTGTACAGCCCCTGCAGACATTTGTCTGTGTTTCCTTATTGCCTTGTGATAACAGTGATCTCTAGCAGTCTCATGTAATGTGTCTCAAGCCTGGAAGCATGTCACCAGTCTCCAACAACCCCTATTGCATATTCAAAGTCTCCAACAAATCTTATAGCATTTTGGCAGTTTTCAACAACTCATATTGCATATTCACAGCCTCCAGAAACTACTATAGCATATACAAAGTCTCCAACAACTCCTATAGCATATCCATAGTCTCCATCAACTGCTATAGCATATCCACAGTCTCCAAAACTCCTATAGCATATCCAGTCTCCAACAACTTATATATTATTATTATTATTATTATACGAGATTTATATAGCGCCAACAGTTTACTCAGCGCTTTACAATGTATAAGGGGGACAACACAATTACAGTACAGTTCAATACAAAAGGTACAGGAGGGCCCTGCTTGTAGAGCTTACATTCTAAAGGGAGGGGGTGGTGGTACAAAAGGTAATAGCTGCAAAGAATGATTTGATGGGGGTGGCTCAGGGACAGTTATGTGGGTGTGGGATAGGCTTCCCTGAATAAATGAGTTTTCAAGGATCTCCTAAAGGTGGACAGGGTAGGGGCTGATCGGACATACTGGGGCAGGGAATTCCAGAGGATGGGAGAGGCTCTGGAGAAGTCCTGGAGGCGAGCATGGGAGGAGGTAACAAGGGAGCTAGAGAGCAGGAGGTCCTGATATATAGCATATATATATAGCATATCCACAGTCTCCAACAATGTCTACAGCATATCCACAGTCTCCAGCAACTCTCATATCATATTCACAGTGTCCAACAATGTCTATAGCATATCCACAGTTTACAACAACAACTTCTATAGCATATCCACAGTCTCCATCAACTGCTATAGCATGTCCAGAGTCTCCAGCAACTCTTATAGCATATTTGCAGTATCTAACATTTCCTAGAGCATATCCGCAGTCTCCAACAATGTCTATAGCATATCCACAGTTTACAACAACAACTTCTATAGCATATCCACAGTCTCCATCAACTGCTATACCATGTCCAGAGTCTCCAGCAACTCTTATAGCATATTTGCAGTGTTCAACAACTCCTATAGCATGCTGAATATCCACAGTCTCCAACAACTCCTATAGCAAATCCACAGTCTCCAACAAGTTATATAGCAAATCCACAGTCTCCAACAGCTTATATAGCATATCCACAGTCTCCAACAACTTATATAGCATATCCGTAGTCTCCAGCAACCCTTCGCATATTTGCAGTGTCCAACTACTATGGCATATTCGCCTGCAGTCTTTGATTATCTTCTGTTGCATGTCTGCCGTCTCTGACAGGTTTTTGTAGCATTGCATTCACTGTATATTCTGTGCTTCCCTTTGGTGATGTCAGGGGGTCACACTTGAGGTCCCCTTATCAAGAAAATTGACCGCCACTGCAAACATTGCAATTAATGTGTCTCAGAGCCCGTTCATTTCTATGGGATGAAAATGTAATTCATATCCCCACCCATGACACCATGAGGCCTTGGAAAAAACTATTTAAAAATTAATATTGACAGCACAGACTCTCATGGGGAACTAGAGCACGTACAAGGTGAGGGTGGCAGTAGAAAGAATAACAGAATAACACAGATAGGTGAAGAGGCCCCGACACCAGGTTAAAATGTCAAAAAGTAAAAGAATTTAAAGAATTTACTTCTTTCAGCTTTACTAGCAATAACAGAAATGGTGAAAACATGGCCGTTGGCTTTGCTGACATTTTGGTAATATTTCTCTTTTCTAGATCCCACTAGGGCTAAATTTTTTCTCTATTTTGGATCCTCAGAACCAAAAAGATTAAACACTTAGGTTATATCTAAGGTCAAATCTTTTCTTTTCGTTTTGGAAAGAGTAAGTGTCATATTTTTACTGCTGTCTGTGTCCCCACTGGGGAGGTCACCCTCTCTTTATGTCCTGGAGACCATTGCAAGTGGGACGAAAAAGTGATGTCACCTGTTGACAATTCCTTAAGATGGGAGTTCCCTTCACTTTGGAAAAATGTCCTATTCCCATTCACTTCCTATTGTAAGTCTAGGACAAGAAGGCAAAGTCAATTTCCCCAATGGGACACAAAACAGTAAAATAGCCTTGATAGGTGGTTTGCCATTCTCTACTCTACTACTGTTGGTTGTGGCTCTAGATACACTTTAACAGGAAGTATAGTTGTTTCATTGCTGGACGCAAATTACAGTTCTCAATCCTCTAATGTATTGATAATTGTGGATAATGCCCCCTGACTAGCCCACATTAAAAGTGTTGGGGTTGTTTTCATTTCTCAATTTTTTTTCCCTATAAAAACCAGAGACAGAAAAACATGGGTTGTAAAGTTGGGGGTTGTTTAGCTCTCGTAGTAGATGCTTTTGCCAGTGATTCAAACCAGTCAAGAACTATAATTTAGGGCATGGTAGCCCATTTTTTTTTATTAAAAAGGCAAATAAAAGTCCATAGCATAACGGTTTCCCACGCAGGGGTTCTTCTCCAGCAAATACACACAACAGAAAATGCTAGCCCACCTGGCTCTCTGCAGCAGTACTTCTGCTCTTTATCCTGGTCACACAGACCACTGGATCCTTCAGTGTGGACGGCTTTACTCCACTCTGGTCTTAGTCCTCAGGCCGTTTTCTGCCTCTTGCAGTCACACATGTTCTGGGTGCCTCCTGCAGCCCCTCTGACTCCTGGAGACCTCCTGTCTCTTGGTGTGGAGCCGTCTCCAACTGGGAGCCCTGAGGTAAACTCATTATAAGGGAGCCCCCCATAAACTCATTATAAGGGAGCCCCCCTAAACTCATTATAAGGGCTCTGCTCACCTGAGCACACACCCTGCTGGTCATCTACAAAATCTGGACACAGGGTTGGAGATCCCGTCCCACCCAAGACACTGTGGAATCTCCAAACTACAGAGCCCATTGACGGGAATACCAAAACCTGGAGAAAGCTGTGAAAGCAGTCTTCTCCAGTCCACATCTATACTCTGCAGTCTTGCATCAAGCAAATGTGCACACCCTGTGTCCCCCAAACTACCAATTTTACCTTGACAGCGTCTCCTACTGTCACAGGGTCATAGTCCACTAAAGAGGGAGTCCCGCGAAAAAAAATTATTTAAAAGTCAGCAGCTACAAATACTGTAGCTGCTGACTTTTAAAATATGGACACTCACCTGTCCCAGGGTCCGGCAATGTGGGCACCCGAGACCGAATCGTCCCTCGGTCCTCGGGTGCTGCCGTCGCCATTCTCTGTAAGGGAATCAGGAAGTGAAGCGCTGCGGCTTCACTTCCCGGTTCCCTACTGCGCATGCGCGAGTCGCGCTGCGCTTTCTCAATGGTCCCCGCTGTCTCTGGGACCCGTGTGTGTCCCAGCAGACAGCGCAGTGGGTAGGGTTGCCACATCATCCCTTTAATTCAGGACACACATGAATTACACAGGTTCTGTGGCTGTTTAAGGTGGTAATTAAACTCACTTGGTGCCTTATCTGCAAAAAATCAGCCTCAGAACCCGTGTAATTCATATGTGTCCTGGATTAAAGGGATGATGTGGCAACCCTAGCGGTGGGGACGGGAAGAGGCATAGACTCCCGTGGGAGTCTATGCCGGAAGTGGGTGCAAATACCTGTCTTAGACAGGTATCTGCACCCCCCTCCCCCCTGAAAGGTGCCAAATGTGACACCGGAGGGGGGGAGGGTTCCAAAAAGCGGAAGTTCAATTTTTGTGTGGAACTCCGCTTTAAAGAGTTAAAACTCGGTTCCAGTGTCCTACTCCTAATCATCCATATACAATTTCAAACAACTCAAAAATGACTTTCAAGGCTGCTAATAAGAATCAGATCCACACATCAAATATTCTAAAATATATTTACTAAATTTCATTACAAAATATTCCATAAAACCATTGTTTTGCAATATGTTGTCATATTTTGAGGACAGATGTTCAAATTGGCTTCCCATTGTGTCCTAAATTAACTACTAACGTTTTTAATATGAGGAAAGCTTTGAATTCTTAGACCAAATGGGTCACAATGACCTTCTTTATATTTTTCCAAGTGTTTCATGTGGCAAAAATTATTTTTCTTTTTACCCATCTCTATAAAATATAGTGAAAAGTCGTTACTTCTGATTCCACCATATTAGTGCCACTGCCTTTTTGTTAGATCTGAGACATTTGATTGTCTGTTGCAAGGCCAAAAAATGGTTTTATGATTTTGGCATTTATGATTTGGATTATTTTGTAATAAAATTATGCAATCATACTTTAGAATAGTTAATATGTGGAATTTTCTTCTTGAAAGTTCTGTTTTGGATCTTTTTGTTTTATTTTTATTTGATGTGAATATAAACCATATGTAAATTGCTGCGTAAATTGTCAACACTAAATACCTGTAATGAATCGCTAAAGTCATTTGATACCCTGTTTCCCCGAAAATAAGACCTAGCGTGATTGTCGGTGATGGCTGCAATATAAGCCCTACCCCCCCAAATAAGCCCTACCCTGTTTCCCCCAAAATAAGCCCTACCCTGAAAACAAGACCTACAAGGACTTTAACTAGGGCTTATTTGGGGGGTAGGGCTTATATTGCAGCCACCACCGACAATCACGCTAGGTCTTATTTTCGGGGAAACAGGGTAGCCTCTTGGGGAAACTGCAGGACAGATCAACCACCGCCCTTTAACTGCTAATTGCTCCTTGATCTCTATGTGGACTACAAGTTTGATTGTTAGTTTGGCCATTTCCCCGTTTTATCTTCCATGCATTATTTTGCTTAGTTGACATGTGACTGTATAATCAATTTACCTTGTGAATGTAAACCTCAACAACAATATTTGTTAAATGTTGCGGCCCTAAAATAAAAAAAATTAAATTAAAGTTAAAAAATGTTGCGGCCCTTATACTTCCACTTTTGCAGTCAAATTTTGGAAAACCCCACTTTATGTTTATGTGTTCTCATTCACACAACATGCCTAAAAAAAAAAAATAAATAAAAAAAAATTCTCACCTTTTTTTAAATTAGTGTTTCCCAAATGGAGTGCCACAGCACACTGGGGTGCCACCTGGGCTATTCAGGGGTGCTGCGTTGTGTCCTGTATTTTTGCACAGCATCATAAACATAAAGGAGTGGGCAGACAAATGGCAAATGAGGTTTGATGTGGAGAAATGTAAAGTACTGCATTTGGGGGGAAAAAAACATAAATGCTAAATATTCAATAAGTGGAGAACCTCTGGGAGAATCAAGGATGGAGAAGGATCTAGGACAGTGATGGGGAACCTTGGCACCCCAGATGTTTTGGAACTACATTTCCCATGAAGCTCATGCACTCTGCAGTGTAGTGGAGCATCATAGGAAATTAAGTTTCAAAACATCTGGGGTGCCAAGGTTCGCCATCACTGATCTAGGGGATCTAGGTAATAGATGACAGACTGAGCAACAGCATGCAATGTCAAGCTTCAGCTTCCAAAGCAGGCAGAATGTCAGCATGCATAAAAAAGGGGATGTACTCCAGGGATAAAACTATAATTCTGCCACTTTATAAAACTCTGGTTAGGCCACATCTGGAGTTTTCCATCCAGTTCTGGTCACCAATCCTCCGAAGAGATGTGCTTGAGCTGGAGAGAGTCTAAAGAAGGGCAACAAAACTAATAAGGGGACTGGAGGACCTTAAAGGGGTTACATAGTAGGTGACACAAGTTCATCAAGTCCAACCTATGTGTGTGATTATGTGTCAGTATTACATTGTATATCCCTGTATGTTATGGTCATTCAGGTGCTTATCTAATAGTTTCTTGAAACTATTGATGCTCCCAGCTGAGACCAGCGCCTGTGGAAGGGAATTCCACATCCTTGCCGCTCCTACAGTAAAGAACCCTCTACGTAGTTTAAGATTAAACCTCTTTTCTTATAATTTTAATGAGTGGCCACGTGTCTTGTTAAACTCCCTTCCGCGAAAAAGTTTTATCCCTATTGTGGGGTCACCAGTACAGTATTTGTATATTGAAATCTTATCCCCTCTCAAGCGTCTCTTCTCCAGAGAGAATAAGTTCAGAGCTCACAACCTTTCCTCATAACTAAGATCCTCCAGACCCTTTATTAGCTTTGTTGCCCTTCTTTGTACTCGCTCCATTTCCAGTACATCCTTCCTGAGGACTGGTGTCCAGAACTGGACAGCATACTCCAGGTGCGGCCGGACCAGAGTCTTGTAGAGTGGGAGAATTATTGTCTTATCTCTGGAGTTGATCCCCTTTTTAATGCCAATATTCTGTTTGCTTTGTTAGCAGCAGCTTGGCATTGCATGCCATTGCTGAGCCTATCATCTACTAGGACCCCCAGGTCCTTTTCCATCCTACATTCCCCCAGAGGTTCTCCCCCCAGTCTATAGATTGCATTCATATTTTTGCCACCCAAATGCATTATTTTACATTTTTCTAAATTAAACCTCATTTGCAATGTAGTTGCCCACCCCATTCATTTGTTCAGATCATGAGGGTTGTAAACCTCATCTTTTTTCACCTTAATGCATCCTATGCACTAAAGGGGTTGTAAAGGCAATTAAAAAAAAAATATATATAACAAACATGTTATACTTACCTCCACTGTGCAGCTCGTTTTGCACAGAGTGGCCCTGAACCTGCTCTTCTGGGGTCCCTCGGCGGCTGTCTCAGCTCCTCCCCGCAAGAGATAACCACCTTCATGCGAGCTCTCTTGCATGGTGGTTAGTTCTTGCGGGCGCGCCCCCGTGATACAGCCGGCGGCTATAGCGGCTCACTGTATCATTTGGCCCTGCCCCCTGGCGTGTTGTGTCATTGGATGTGATTGACAGCAGCGCGAGCCAATGGCTACGCTGCCTTCAATCCATCCACTCTAGCCAATCAACGGCCAGGCTGAGCGGCAAAGAGGAAATCGGGGGCGAGCGCAGCAGGTGAACGAGCTCAGATAAGTAACACGGGGGGGGCTGGGGGGGGGCAGTATTGTCAGATGTTTGATGTTTTTTCACCTTAATGCATAGGATGCATTAAGGTGAAAAAACGCGAACCTTTACAACCCCTTTAAGGTGAAAAAACACCTGGCAGTCACCGGCCCCCTAGCCCCCCGTTTTACTTACCTGAGCCCCTGAGCCCCTTCATCTCCTCGGCGGGGACACTGCTGTCAATCAAATCCAATGACGCAGGCGCCGGGGGCGAGGCCAAGTCCAGCATTCATGTCTGTGGACGCAAATGCTGGACTCGTGAACGCGTCTGTAAGGTAACCCACTCGGGAGAGCGCTTCTCCTAGGGGGTTATCTGATGCGGGGAGGAGCTGCGAGAGCCGCCGGGGGACCCCGGAAGAGGATGTTTGGGGCCACTCTGTGCAAAACGAGCTGCACAGAGTGGAGGTAAGTATGATATGTTTGTTATTTAAAAAAAAAAAAAATAACGATCCTTTATAATCACTTTAATTACGAGGAACGACTGCAAACATTACATTTATTTTCGCTGGAGATGAGACACTTGAGAGGGGACATGATAGCGATCTACAAATATCTCAATGGGGATCCCAGCATAAGAAATGAACTATTCAGTCCCAGTGAGTGTATAAGGATACAGGGGGCACACAATGAGACCGGAGGAGAACCTTAAACTGCGGTAGGGGTTCCTCACTGTCAGGGCAATAAGGATGTGGAACTCTCTCCCACAATTGGTGGTGGCTGCAGGGAGTATGGATATTTTTTAAAAGACTCTTATGCCTCATACACACGATCCGATTTTCAGACGGGAAATGTTGGATGTGAGCTTGTTGGCGGTAAGTCCGACCGTGTGTATGCTCCATCGGACAATTGTTGTCAGACTTTCCAGCCAAAAATTGTTGGCTAGCATGTTCTCTAATTTTCCGCCAACAAATGTCTGTTGTCGGATTTTCCGATCGTGTGTACACAAGTCCATCGGACAAAAGTCCAAAGTATAAAAACGCGGAAGCAGAAGCGGTCGGTGTTATCGTGACGCAGCAAATTATGAAATTTCCAAATGCAGCGCACAACTCTCTTCTTCTTTAATGGGATAATAATGAAGCTGCTTTGCTGGTGATACTGATGGAGTTATTTCAAATAAATTTTCAAAAGCTTTTTTTTTTAGTGATATCAAGAATAATATTATTATGTTTTTTTTTCTTTTATTTGTGCATTAAAAAAAAAAAAATTAGACATTATTTCTGCCAATATAACCTAACCAAAAAGTACATTCTTTGCATCCAAAAATATAGAAAATATACCAAATCAAATCAAATCATTATTATTCAACCAAAAAAATAATGTCAAAGCAATAACTCCAAGACCAATAATAAATAACACGTTATCTCCTCCGATTCCGCAACATGGCTGGTTGACGAACGGCCATTCAAAAACAAACTGAAAAGCACGAAATGAAAAATGCGAAAAGAAAAGCGCAAATCAACACTCACCAAACTTCTACTAACACGAAAGAGAAGAAGGAGCCCAAAGGGTGGCGCTAAAGAGCTGAAAAACCACGTAGTACGTCACTACGTTCGTAATTGTTGGCCAACATTTGTGTGACCGTGTGTATGCAAGACAAGCTTGAACTAACGCCCTTCGAACAAAATTCCACGGTTTTGTTGTCGGAAAGATTGATCGTGTGTCCGAGGCTTTAGAGTAAGCCTGGCCCAAGTCTGTCCTCATTAACATACAATGCAAGAAGCCCAGCTGCTACACGTTTTTACCCTTTGTTAGGACAGCGTTTAAATCTAGTTACAATTAATAATTGAAGGTCTGTCTCCACAGTACAGACAGGGTTAATTATGGGAACATAGCTGCCCAGCCCCCTCATAAACAAAGAGAACTACCTAGGATTTTTTTTTGCTGGAGGTTCCAGAATAGAGCATCTAAAAAATGTAAGCCGCAAATTTAAAAATTTTTTTTTTTAGTTATCCTATGTGAATGGGGACATGTAACAAATATAAAGTAAGTGTCATTCCAATTTGGTTGCACATTCTTCAACAAAGCCTTTCGTTTTTTACTACTCTTTAATGAGTTAAAATAAAATAGGCCTCAATTTGTGGAAAATCAGCCTCGGCCCTCATTATATTTGCCGTCCCCTTTGAAGAAAATGCAGCCACTGTACTTCCTGTCTGTTTTATACTAGATTTTCCTTTTCGTCAGAGGCCATCTCATTTATTTGTTCAAGGAGACGACTGCTATTACTTTGAAAGGAGCTTTGAAAATGTTTTGCTGCTCCCGAAAATAAACTTTACACAGCCGGCGTGTTTTCAGACTCAAACTACAGAGATGTCAAAACTAGTCTTACTAGAGACAAGCAAGTTATTTAAAATGTTGTCAACGATCCACCCAATCCACTGTCACCATCCGAAGCTTAACCGCTTCAGCCCCGGAAGAATTTACCCCCTTCCTAACCAGAGCACTTTTTGCGATTCGGCACTGCGTCAATTTAACTGACAATTGCGCGGTCGTGCGACTTTGTACCCAAACAAAATTGGCGTCCTTTGTTTCCCACAAATAGAGCTTTCTTTTGGTGGTATTTGATCACCTCTGCGGTTTTTATTTTTTGCCCTATAAACAAAAAAAGAGCGACAATTTTGAAAAAAAGCAATATTTTTTACGTTTTGCTATAATAAATATCCCCCAAAAATATTTAAAAAAACGATTCTTTTCCTCAGTTTAGGCCGATATGTATTCTTCTACATATTTTTGGTAAAAAGAAATGCAATAAGCGTATAATGTTTGGTTTGCGCAAAAGTTATAGCGTGAAAAAAAAAAAAAAAAAAACAATATTTTTTACTTTTTGCTATAAAACATATCCAATAAAAGAATTAAGAAAATCAAATTTCTTCATAAATTTAGGCCAATATGTATTCTGCTACATGTCTTTGGCTAAAAAAAAAAATCACAATAAACGTATATTGATTGGTTTGCGCAAAAGTTATAGCATCTACAAACCATGGGATATATTTTTGGAATTTTTTTTTTTTCATTAGTAATGGCGGCGATCAGCGACTTATAGTGGGGCTGCAATATTTCAGCACACTAATGGAACGCTAACTGACACTTTTGACACTTTTTTGGGGACCAGTGACACTAATACAGTGATCAGTGGTAACAATATGCACTGTCACTGTACTAATGACACTGGCTGGGAAGAGGTTAACATCAGGGGCGATCAAAGGTTGAACTGTGTGCCTAGCCAGTGTTTTTGTGTACTGTGTGGGAGGTGCTTTATCTAGAGGAAGGCATTAATCCATGTTCCTGCTTTACAGGAACACATGATTAAGGCCTTTCCTTCTGACAGAATGGCGATCTGCCTTGTTTACATAGGGAGATCGCCGACCTGGCTCTCTGCCTAATGATAGGCGGGTCCCAGTGGACATCGAGTCCGCAGTACCCATAGATCAGCTCCCGCTCCGTATAATCCCAGTGGGAGCGGGTCACAGTTGGCCTGGAAGTGCAGGATCACGTACTAGGTACGTGATCCTTCGCAGCAGAGCCACCTTGCTGCTGTATACAGTGGGGCAAAAAAGTATTTAGTCAGCCACCAATTGTGCAAGTTCTCCCACTTAAAAAAACTAGAGAGCCCTGTAATTGTCATCATAGGTATACCTCAATTATGAGAGACAAAATGTGGAAACAAATCCAGACACTCACATTGTCTGATTTTTGAAAGAATTTATTTGCAAGTTATGGTGGAAAATAAGTATTTGGTCAATATCAAAAGTTCATCTCAATATTTTGTTATATATCCTTTGTTGGCAATGACAGAGGTCAAACGTTTTCTGTAAGTCTTCACAAGGTTGTCACACACTGTTGCTGGTATGTTGGCCCATTCCTCCATGCAGATCTCCTCTAGAGCAGTGATGTTTTGGGGCTGTCTCTGGGCAACACGGACTTTCAACTCCCTCCAAAGGTTTTCTATGGGGTTGAGATCTGGAGACTGGCTAGGTCACTCCAGGACCTTGAAATGCTTCTTACGAAGTCATTGCCCGGGCGGTGTGTTTGGGATCATTGTCATGCTGAAAGACCCAGCCACGTTTTATCTTCAATGCCCTTGCTGATGGGAGGAGGTTTGCACTCAAAATCTCACGATACATGGCCCCATTCATTCTTTCGTCGTCCTGTTCCCTTTGCAAAGAAACAGCCCCAAAGCATGATGTTGCCACCCCCATGCTTCACAGTAGGTATGGTGTTCTTTGGTTGCAACTCAGCATTCTCTCTCCTCCAAACACGACGAGTTGTCTTTCTACCAAACAGTTCTACTTTGGTTTCATCTGACCATATGACATTCTCCCAATCCTCTTCTGGATCATCCAAATGCTCTCTAGCAAACCTCAGACGGGCCCGGACATGTACTGGCTTAAGCAGGGGAACACTTCTGGCACTGTAGGATCTGAGTCCCTGGCGGCGTAGTGTGTTACTGATGGTAGCCTTTGTTACGTTGGTCCCAGCTCTCTGCAGGTCATTCACTAGGTCCCCCCATGTGGCTCTAGGAGTTTTGCTCACCGTTCTTGTGATCATTTTGACCCCATGGGGTGAGATCTTGCGTGGAGCCCCAGATCGAGGGAGATTATCAGTGGTCTTGTATGTCTTCCATTTTCTAATTATTTCTCCCACAGTTGATTTCTTCACACCAAGCTGCTTGCCTATTGCAGATTTAGTCTTCCCAGCCTGGTGCAGGTCTAGAATTTTGTTTCTGGTGTCCTTCGACAGCTCTTTGGTCTTCACCATAGTGGAGTTTGGAATGTGACTGTTTGAGGTTGTGGACAGGTGTCTTTTATACTGATAACAAGTTCAAACAGGTGCCATTAATACAGGTAATGAGTGGAGGACAGAGAAGCCTCTTAAAGAAGAAGATACAGGTCTGTGAGAGCCAGAAATCTTGCTTGTTTGTAGGTGACCAAATACTTATTTTCCACCATAATTTGCAAATACATTCTTTCAAAATGTGATTGTCTGGATTTGTTTCCACATTTTGTCTCTCATAGTTGAGGTATACCTATGATGACAATTACAGGCCTCTCTCATCTTTTTAAGTGCGAGAACTTGCACAATTGGTGGCTGACTAAATACTTTTTTGCCCCACTGTATGTAATATAGGCAAGTGGTCAAAGTCCAATCTTCTTTTTTTTTATGTTAAAATGATTTAACCATTTTGAAAAATGTTGGTACCATTTATATTGTGCAAAGGGAGTTAAAGCTTTTTTTTTTTATATATTCCTTACATTTTTCTGTTTCATTAATTATAACGTTGTCCTTCCTTGGGGACTTGTCCGGGAGGACGTTAATTTGCACTAGGGTTGTCGTGAACTAGTTCAATGAACCTGCAGGCGAGGAAGTGAGCTGGAAAAAAAAGATTGTAAATATTTTGGGGAAATTCTGAGAATTGCCCAGATTCCTCTGGAGCGCTATAAAACAGCTGAGAGTATTTAAAGCCACTAGCTTGCTCGAATAAATCTTAAATAAATGGTTTGCACAAAGCCAGTATAAACAAAATGTTCCTCAATGTGTGCCTAGTTCACCGCAAATCAAACCGTGTCACTCACTAACATGCCAACTGGAATGCAAGGACAGCCTTAGGAACCGCTGTGTGATACTGTAACTGCCGGGCTGACAGGGAATGCACAGACTTTAAAGAGATTTTTTTTTGAATATACAAAATAGATTATATTTATGTATTTAACATTGGTTTATAAGATTGGTCTATCTCTATGTTTTTTTTTTGTATCATATTAAAAGTTACTCATATACTTGAGTATAAGCTGACCAGAATATAAGCCAAGGCACCTAATTTTACCACAAAAAACTAGGAAAACTTATTGACTCGAGTATAAGCCTAGTGTGAGAAATGCGCAGCTACTGTAAGTGGAAAAGATGGTTAACAATGCCCATTTGCAGCCTCACTGTGCCCATTTGCAGCCATAGGTCCTCGGAACTTCAAACTCGGTAGTTAAGGGTTCATAGATGCCCCCCTAGCTGCAGCCAAAATTTGGGGTCTCTGGACCCAATGGGTCCCGAAATGACATTGATGCAGATGGACACAGTTGACCACTTTGGGGCCCTGTATCTCATGGCCACTTGGTGCTAGGAACCCCAAATTTGGTTTCCAAACCCAGCATATCCAAGCTGGGGTTCCTAGCACCAAGTGGCCCCAAGATACAGGGCCCAAAAGTCGGTTTGGAAAATGTCAAGCACTTTTCTGCAGCAGAGAAGGACATTTTCCGAACTGACTTTGGAGCCCCGTATCTCGGGGTCACTGGGTGTTAGGAACCCCAGCTTTGGATATGTTGTAGTGCTTGTTCCGCTGGGTTTGCACACCAAGTTTGGGGTTCCTAGCACCAAGTGGCCCCAAGATATGGGGCCCAAATGTCAGTTCAGAAAATGTCATTCTCTGCTGTAGAAAAGTGCTTGACTCGAGTATAAGCCGAGGGGGGCATTTTCAGCACAAAAAATGTGCTGAAAAACTCGGCTTATACAAGAGTATATACGGTATGTAAAAAAAAAAAAATAACCAGCACATCTCTGCATTACCTGTTCATTCCCCCGTGTTTTACCCTATTAATTACCCTGCTACTACATAAATCCCCCAATGACGTCAGACACGGCAAAACGCATAGGAAGGAGCCCGTGCTTGTGATCCTATTACACACTATGGAATGAGTAATCTGTTTGAGAGTCATCCCAAGACTTAGTTTTGCACAGTGCTGTGTTGTACATACTTTTATGTTAATAGGCACTCTTTGTTTTTAATAAAGTTTAAAAGTCGTTTTACACTATGGGGAGCGCCCGACTCTTCTGTTTTGTTTCCTCGTGTATGGTCTTCTGAATCGGATGTGACATGGAGTTGGCAACACCTTGGACTTATTACGTGAGTTCGCATATTCGGGTTGATTTACTAAAACAGGGGAGTGTAAAATCTGGTGCAGCTCTGCATAGAAACCAATCAACTTCTAGGTTTTTTTTTTGTCAAAGCTTAATTGAACAAGCTGAAGTTAAAAGCAGATTGGCTACACAGCTACACCAGATTTTGCACTCTACAGTTTTAGTAAATCAACCCTATTGCTCCCAAGCGCGTGTCGACTTCTCTGTCTTAGAGGGTCAATTTCTGGTAGTAAGCCTTTGTGTGTTGCACTTTTATGAGCAATACACATTGGTGTGTCCAGAAGTTTTGAAGAGTTTGCACTTATCACTCATCAATTTTTTTTTAGCTCACTTATAAGTTTGATGCCTGGCAAGATTCATATCATTTTTCAAACACCAAGGGCATTTATTGGTCGTCATATGGACATTTTTTTTTGTTTTGTACATAAAAACACCTCTTGACCCTTGTGGAAAGGCACTAAGCTCCTAATCTCCTGTTAGAGGTTAAATGGGGTCAGCCCTGCCCAGTTGTCTTTTGCTGGGCTACAGACCACCTCCTCTTCTGCTCATCTTCAAAGGATGAGGTGTTCCGTAGCTCAAGGGAAGAACTAAGAGGGCTGTTTAGGCTGGGGAGCGCACAGGACAGCTCTGGATATCCTGCAGGATCAACAGGTATTCTTTGCACTTATCAAATCTGATATAACAAAAAGTTCACAGTGGTTTATTCAACAGACCAAAGGGAGCAAAAGGGAAGTTTATTGTTAGGGTTTACATATTCTTTTAAGCTTTTCATTATGACACAAAGTAGTTTATCTCAAAATGTCCATTAATTTTGCCAGTCGGCTTATAGGCAGAAATGATATTAATACTTTTTATTATTATTATTAATTTAATTAATACTTTTTATTATTATTATTAATACTATACAGGATTTATATAGCGCCAACAGTTTACGCAGCGCTTTATAATATATAATGGAGACAATACAGTTTAAATACAATAAAATACAAGAGGATTAGGAGGGCCCTGCTCAGAAGAGCTTACAATCTAATAGGGTGGGGCAGATGGTACAAAAGGTTGTAACTGTGGGGAATGAGCTGATGGAAGTGGTAAAAGATAAGTTGGAGACGTGATAGGCTTTCCTGAAGAGATGAGTTTTCAGGCATCGCCTGAAGGTAGCAAGAGTTAGAGGATAGCCGGACAGGTGGAGGTAGCGAGTTCCACAGGATGGGAGAGGCTCTGGAGAAATCCTGGAGACAAGCATGGGAGGAGGAGACGAGAGAGCTTGAGAGTAGGAGGTCTTGAGAAGTTAAAAAAATATATTATTAGTCGAGGTCCAGTATATGGCCAAAGGTTTGTGGATATATGGCTATCACACTTACAGTATATGGGCTTGTTGGACATCCCATTACAAAGCCATGGGCATTATATTGAGTTTTTCCTGACAGCACAGGTGCAACATCCAGCCCCATTACCAACCTATAATAGTCTATGAGAGGCTAAAAGCTGCTTTGTCGGGAAGGGGCTGGAGAGTGCATCTAGGTGGTACTCAACCAAGGGGCGAATGCAGGTAATGCAAGAAGTCTACGTCCCAAGCATTTGTCTCTGGCCACATACTGCCCTAAACATCAGTGCTACTCAGCGCACCATCCAGCCCCGTCCAGCCTCCGCAGCAATCAGCCTCTCATAGAGTTTTTGCAGGTTGCCTTGATGGGTCGTCTATGCCTTCTGAACATGCCAGAATCTCATGTACAAAGGCTAAATGCCCGGTGTGCATGAGGCCTTAGAAGTGTTGGTCAAATGGTTGCTGGTACCCCCTCCTGCTGTCACATTGACCTAGACATGGCTGGCGTCCATAGAGTGTTTAATCAGCATACAGTGAATACATTTTTTTTTCTTGGCCAGTAGTTGAAAGGGGTGAGTAAAAATTGGTCTTGCATAGGGGCCCTTTGGTGATTGTGCCCACCACTGTGTTCCTGTACCTCTATCTGGATAGGTTCATTTTAAAGAGGTTTTCCACCTTTATAGAGAAGGAGACTCCAATGCGACTACGAATAGGCACTGGGGAATAATGGTATAGAGGTCCCAACACTGGAACCCCCCCAAGACATGTAGGAAGGCAGGATTTGGCTTCTCCTACCAATACCAAGTTTTAAAGAAAAACACTACTTTTAAGTGGACTGATCCTTTAAAATGTTCCTTTGGTCCAGTTTACTAAAACCAATAATGTGCCACTGTCCACAAAAAAATATTAGTGCGCATACTACATCAGCCACTTAGAATCAATGAATATCCGGTGCTGTCTGTCTGGTATTTTAATGGTTGGGGGTCCCAGGAGTTAAAGATTTGCACGATATCAGGTAATTGTGTCCACAACCCCCCGGGGCTACCATTCTTCACACCACTGACCTCATCCCAAAACTAACACCTCCACGCAGCACTAGAAGGCATGTACACCGCCCTGACTGACACATGGATCTGTAAGGAGACATCTGCAGTTTTAGGTCAGGTCAACAATGCCATACAAATTATACACAGTTTGACATTTTGAAACCTTTTCTTTAAAAAAAAAATAAGTTAAAAATGGTTGAACTCTTATATGACTGCACCAGATTTAGCAGCATCATTATGCTTTGGTTGAGGGTTAAATTCATTATATATATATATATATATATATATATATATATATATATATATATATATATAGTGCCTTGAAAAAGTATTCATACACCTTGAAATTGTCCACATTTTGTCATGTTACAACAGTGTTTCTCAAACTTTTTTGTCTTGCGGCCAGGGGCGTTGCTAGGTCTACAAAAGATCTGGGGCTAGAGCCCATAGCAGCGTAGTAATGAAAGTCATACGCTTGGGCGGGCATACACACATATATATACAGTAATACACGTGCGTGTGTATATATATCCCCAGAGAGCCCCCCGCTTACATAACCTTACATCAAGGTCCCCAGAGAGCCTCCTCCTTACATCAGAGTCCTCAGAGAGCCTCCCCCTTCCATCAGGGTACCCAGAGGGTCCCCCCACTTACATTAGGGTCCCCAGAGAGCCTCCCCCTTAAATCTGGGTCCCTAGAGAGCCTCCCCCTTAAATCAGGGTACCCAGAGGGCCCCCCCACTTACTTAAGGGTCCCCAGAGAACCTCCCCTCCCCTTGGGGACCCCTGCAGAGACTCGGGGCTATTGGCCTCAGATTCGGGGCTATAGCCCCAAAAGCCACCCCCTAGCGACGCCCCTGCTTGCGGCGCACAAAAAGATCTAAACACCTGAGAAGATTTAACAATTCTTGTGGTGAACTCATTTATTTTTCCATAGATATTTAAATTTAATGCAAAGTATATGCCTGCTTTCGAGAGCAAATCAGATTGAAGCGAGGTTCAGTTCACAAGGATTAGCAACAGATTTTCACTTCCTATGATACAGCTAGATTCCTACAAAGTTGTCAGGGTGTTTGAGATGTCTATTGAGAGGGGCAGAAAATGGAGCAATTTGAGGTGGAGATAAAATATAATTGGTTTTCTTTAAATATTTATTTCATGCAAAGAAATAAACGGTATATTGCTATATAGGTTTGTGAATTGGATGTTTTGATTATAAAGTTATCTTGAGGTAATATAAACTCGAATAAGTCAGCAAAATAAGATAATAGTCAACTCATTGTTATCGCCAGGGTTCCGTATTGGGCCTTATGTTGTGCAGTTTGGTAATGAACAGGCATACATACTGTAGAAGGTGCTTCCCTGGTGCTGGTGAAGTTGGTACAGACAGAGGTTGGTACACAGGTACAGGCAGGGGCGTTGCTAGGTTTCAAAAAGACCAGGGGCTTCAGCCCGAAGTCAGAGCCCGGCACCGGGGGGGATGATGGGGTGGCGGGCGGTGGGGTTGTATGGAGGGGGGGTGTTACCTACCTGACACGCACTGACCTACCTGACCCACACTGACCTACCTGGCTGACATACACTGACCTACGTGACACGCACTGACTGCTGATCTAATGGGTCACCAGCAGTCAGCACCCCCTCTACATTAGCTCAGAGTCCCCTTACATCAGCACCCCCCTTAGAGATCTCTATTAGATCAGTGGCCCCTCCCCCCATCAGTGTCCCCTGCCCCTTAAGACCCCCATTAGACTGCTTTACCGAGAGCCATTTAGAGTCAGAAAGTGTGGAAGCTAGAGTTTGGAGGTGGAGCGAAGCTGCTCTTCTGTAGTGCCATTTTCCTTCCATTGTCGGCAAGACACATTTGAACTGGTACACTCACTCCCAGGGCCGCTGTTGGGAATCATGGGGCCTCCACCCCCTGAGGGGGGGAAAGAGGTGGGGGAAGGGAGGTGAGAAAGGGGAGGTGAGAGAGAAGGAGGTAAGGGGGGTGAGTGAAAGGAGGCAGGAGAGAGAGGGGGTGGCTGGCACAGAGGCGGGGGGGTGCTGACAGAGGGGGGTGTTGACAGAGGGGGGTGCACTGCTTACAGAGGGGGTGGGCTGACAGAGGGGGGGTGCACTGCTGACAGAGAGGGGGGGGTGCTGACAGAGAGGGTGTGGGCTGACGGGGGGGGTGCTGAGAAAGAGGGGGGACGCTGAGAGAGAGGGGGGACGCTGAGAGAGAGGGGGGACGCTGAGAGAGGGGGGTGCTGACAGAGAGGGGGTGGTGCTGACAGAGAGGGGGTGGTGCTGACAGAGAGGGGGTGGTGCTGAGAGAGAGGGGGGATGCTGAGAGAGAGGGTGTGGGCTGACAGAGAGGGGGGGTGCTGACAGAGAGGGTGTGGGCTGACAGAGAGGGTGTGAGCTGATGGAGGGGGGGTGCTGAGAGAGAGGGGGGACGCTGAGAGAGAGGGGGGACGCTGATAGAGAGGGTGTGGGCTGACAGAGAGGGGGGTGCTGACAGAGAGGGGGATGCTGACAGAGAGGGGGTGGTGCTGACAGAGAGGGGGAGTGCTGACAGAGAGGGGGGTGCTGACAGAGAGGGGGGTGCTGATAGAGAGGGGGGGGTGCTGACAGAGAGGGGGGGTGCTGACAGGGTGTGGGCTGACGGGGGGGTGCTGAGAGAGGGGTGGTGCTGAGAGAGAGGGGGAACGCTGAGAGAGAGGGTGTGGGCAGACAGAGAGGGGGGTGCTGACAGAGAGGGTGTGAGCTGATGGAGGGGGGGTGCTGAGAGAGAGGGGGGACACTGAGAGAGAGGGGGGACGCTGATAGAGAGGGTGTGGGCTGACAGAGAGGGGGAGTGCTGACAGAGAGGGGGAGTGCTGACAGAGAGGGGGAGTGCTGACAGAGAGGGGGGGTGCTGACAGAGAGGGGGGGTGCTGACAGAGAGGGGTGGTGCTGAGAGGGAGGGTGGCGCTGACAGAGGGGGGGTGCTGACAGGGGGGGTGGGCTGACAGAGAGGGGGAGTGCTGACAGAGAGGGGGAGTGCTGACAGAGAGGGGGGGTGCTGACAGAGAGGGGGTGTGCTGACAGAGAGGGGGAGTGCTGACAGAGAGGGGAGGTGCTGACAGAGAGGGGGAGTGCTGACAGAGAGGGGGAGTGCTGACAGAGAGGGGGGGTGCTGACAGAGAGGGGGAGTGCTGACAGAGAGGGGGAGTGCTGACAGAGAGGGGGAGTGCTGACAGAGAGGGGGGGTGCTGACAGAGAGGGGGAGTGCTGACAGAGAGGGGGAGTGCTGACAGAGAGGGGGAGTGCTGACAGAGAGGGGGAGTGCTGACAGAGAGGGGGAGTGCTGACAGAGAGGGGGTGTGCTGACAGAGAGGGGGAGTGCTGACAGAGAGGGGGAGTGCTGACAGAGAGGGGAGGTGCTGACAGAGAGGGGGAGTGCTGACAGAGAGGGGGAGTGCTGACAGAGAGGGGGAGTGCTGACAGAGAGGGGGGGTGCTGACAGAGAGGGGTGGTGCTGAGAGGGAGGGTGGCGCTGACAGAGGGGGGGTGCTGACAGGGGGGGTGCTGACAGAGAGGGGGAGTGCTGACAGAGAGGGGGAGTGCTGACAGAGAGGGGGAGTGCTGACAGAGAGGGGGAGTGCTGACAGAGAGGGGGTGTGCTGACAGAGAGGGGGAGTGCTGACAGAGAGGGGGAGTGCTGACAGAGAGGGGAGGTGCTGACAGAGAGGGGGAGTGCTGACAGAGAGGGGGAGTGCTGACAGAGAGGGGGAGTGCTGACAGAGAGGGGGGGTGCTGACAGAGAGGGGGGGTGCTGACAGAGAGGGGTGGTGCTGAGAGGGAGGGTGGCGCTGACAGAGGGGGGGTGCTGACAGGGGGGGTGGGCTGACAGAGAGGGGGGGTGCTGACAGAGAGGGGGAGTGCTGACAGAGAGGGGGGGGTGTGCTGACAGAGAGGGGGAGTGCTGACAGAGAGGGGAGGTGCTGACAGAGAGGGGGGTGCTGACAGAGAGGGGGAGTGCTGACAGAGAGGGTGGTGCTGACAGAGAGGGGGGTGCTGACAGAGAGGGGGGTGCTGACAGAGAGGGGGGTGCTGACAGAGAGGGGAGGTGCTGACAGAGAGGGGGGTGCTGACAGAGAGGGGGGGTGCTGACAGAGAGGGGGGGGTGTGCTGACAGAGAGGGGGAGTGCTGACAGAGAGGGGAGGTGCTGACAGAGAGGGGGAGTGCTGACAGAGAGGGGGAGTGCTGACAGAGAGGGTGGTGCTGACAGAGAGGGGGGTGCTGACAGAGAGGGGGGTGCTGACAGAGAGGGGAGGTGCTGACAGAGAGGGGGGTGCTGACAGAGAGGGGGGGTGCTGACAGAGAGGGGGGGTGCTGACAGAGAGGGGGGGTGCTGACAGAGAGGGGGGGTGCTGACAGAGAGGGGTGGTGCTGAGAGGGAGGGTGGCGCTGACAGAGGGGGGGTGCTGACAGGGGGGTGGGCTGACAGAGTGGGGGAGTGCTGACAGAGTGGGGTGGTGCTGACAGAGAGGGGGGTGCTGACAGAGAGGGGGGTGCTGAGAGGGAGGGTGGCGCTGACAGAGGGGGGGTGCTGACAGGGGGCATGGGCTGACAGAGTGGGGTGGTGCTGACAGAGAGGGGGGTGCTGACAGAGAGGGGAGGTGCTGACAGAGAGGGGAGGTGCTGACAGAGAGGGGGGTGCTGACAGAGAGGGGGGTGCTGACAGAGAGGGGAGTGCTGACAGAGAGGGGAGGTGCTGACAGAGTGGGGGGGTGCTGACAGAGAGGAGGTCGCTGATAGAGGGGGTGTGGGCTGACAGAGAGGGGGGTGCACTGCTGACAAAGAGGGGGGGCTGACGGGGGTAGTGCTGACAGAGGGGGGTGCTGACAGAGGGGGGTGGTGCTGACAGAGGGGGTGGTGCTGACAGAGGGGGGGTGGTGCTGACAGAGGGGGGTGGTGCTGATAGAGGGGGGGTGGTGACAGAGAGGGTGTGAACTGACAGGGGGGAACCTGAGATAGAGGGGGCGCTGATAGAGAGGGTGTGGGCTGACAGAGGGGGGGGTGCTGACAGAGGGGGGGTGGTGCTGACAGAGGGGGGGTGTTGACAGGGAGGGGGGTGCTTACAGAAGGGGTGCACTGCTGACAGAGGGGGGTGGGCTGACAGAGGGGGGTGCTGACACAGAGGGGGGGTGCTGACAGAGAGGGGGGCAGTGACAGAAAGGGGTGGGCTTACACAAAGGGGCGGGATGACAGAGGGGTGGGCTTACAGAGAGTGGCACGCTGACAGACTAGTGGAAGGGCAAATAACAGAGAGACCTCAGTCAGGAGGAGACACAGCGCGCGCCAGGCAGGGAGGCGGGGCTCCGGGGCGGCCGCGATCACCCACAGTCCAGTCCCTCCCCGCCTCCGTCAGGAGGAGACACAGCGCGCGCCAGGCAGGGAGGCGGGGCTCCGGGCAGCCGCGATCACCCACAGTCCAGCCCCTCCCCGCCTCCGTCAGGAGGAGACACAGCGCGCGCCAGGCAGGGAGGCGGGGCTCTGGGCGGCCGCAATCACCCACAGTCAAGCCCCTCCCCGCCTCCACAGCAGCTCCACCGGGCCGATCACAGACCCTTATGTCTTCCGCCTGCACAGCCAATCAGGGAGCGCCCGCTGCCCAGCTAAGCGCTCGTACAGGCTGTATGTAATATAACACTGATTGCGGCGCGCACGGGAATCGGAATGTGCTGCTCTAGATCTTGCAGCTGGGGCCACTGCGCTTAGACACTCGGGGCTATTGGCCCCACATTCGGGGCTCAAGCCTCAATAGCCCCCCCTTAAGGACGCCTATGGGTACAGGGCTCGCGCTCTCTTGAGAAAGGAGCGTTGCGGCCTCTCTAGTATGGACTACTATCGCACATGCCCTGAAAACACGGAATTTCCTCCTGGTGATCCACTTTCCGACAGTCGCGGCGTGTCACGCTGCGCTCCAACCATTGCAGGCTTGCAGACTGCCATCTTCACTGACGGTTCCCCGAAATATCCCACGGCACACCTACAGTCCCTCTTTGAGAAACACTGTTACAACCAAAAATGTAAATGTATTTTATTGGGATTTTATGTGATAGACCAACACAAAGTGGCACATAATTGTGAAGTGGAAGGAAAATGATAAATGGTTTTCAAAATTTTGTACAAATAAATCTGTGCAAAGTGTGGCGTGCATTTGTATTCAGCCCCAATACACATCTAGAGAGTGACATTTTTTTCCCCATTTTTCTTTGCAAAATAGCTCAAGCTCTGTCAGATTGGATGGAGAGCATCTGTGAACAGCAATTTTTAAAGTCTTGCCACAGATTCTCAATTGGATTTAGGTCTAGACTTTGATTGGGCCATTGTAACACATGAATATGCTTTGATCTAAACCAGGGGTCTCCAAACTTTCTAAACAAAGGGCCGGTTTACTGTCCTTCAGACTTTAGAAGGGCCAGATCATGGCCAGCGGGAGTGGAAAATTTTCTGGCATCAGTACGAGCAAACATCACCACATTTGGTATTAGGTTAGGAGGAATAGTGCCCCATCTTTGGTATCATAGGGAGTAATTGTGCTCCATTATTGGTGTCAGTGGGAGAAATGGTGCTCCATTGTTGGTGTTAGATGTCAGAATAGTGTCTCATATCAGTGGGAGGATTTGTGCCCCAAGGGCCGGATAACGACAAGCAAAGGACCACGTCCAGTCCCCAGGCCGCAGTTTGGAGACCACTGATATAAACCATTCCATTGTAGCTCTGGCTGTATGTTTAGCGTTGTTGTCCTGCTGGAAGGTGAACCTCCATCCCAGTTCCAAGTCTTGTTTTCTTCTAAGATTATAAAATAGATGTTAATAATACATGCCTACCAGAACATCACTCTGCGTCCTGGGCTAGAAACCACACACGGTATTGACGTAGTCTAAGCAATATAAAAGCAGCTACTAAAACAGTAAAAATTTAAATAAAGGCAATAATAAAAGTCTTAAATAGTCTTTTTAAATATTGCAGCAGCGCTTCATGTCCAAATCTACAGGACATGCTTTCATATACAGTCCTTATATGAGAAAATACGCGGTAGCAGAGGAGATCTACAATAGCTTCAGCTGTGTTCTGTAAAGGGGGCCTTCCACCAAACACTTCACCACGTGAGGGGAACCTCCCCAATGGGCATGCACTCACCAGAAATACAGTAATAAAGAGCCTTGGATAATAATGATAGTTCTCCACCACTCCTAAATGTCCACCAGGGGTCAGTCACGCTCTCGTTAAGTGGTCAAAGCCTGTCAGGCCATGGATTGGTAAGTTTCCAGTTGTGCCATACTCTTTCCCTTTTCAGATGATGGACTGAGCAGTGCTCTGTGAGATGTTCAAAGCTTGAGATATTTTTTTATAACCTAACCCTGCTTTAAACTTCTCCACAACTTTATCCCAGAGCTGTCTGGTGTGTTCCTTGGCCTTCATGATGCTGTTTGTTCACTAAGGTTCTCTAACAAACCTCTGAGGGCTGCACAGAACAGCTGCATTTATACTGAGATTAAATTACACACAGGTGGACTCTATTTACTAATTAGGTGACTTCCGAAGGCAATTGGTTCCACTAGATTTTAGTTAGAGGTATCAGAGTAAAGGGGTCTGAATACAAATGTACCCCACACATTTCAGATATTTATTTGTAAAATATTTAGAAAACCATTTATTATTTTCCTTCCACTTCACAATTATGTGCCACTTTGTGTTGGTCTATCACATAAAATCGCAATACATTTAAATTTTTGGTTGTAACATGACAAAATGTGGAAAATTTCAAGGGTTTGAATACTTTTCCAAGGTACTGTATATACAGTGGGGACGGAAAGTATTCAGACCCCCTTACATTTTTCACTCTTTGTTATATTGCAGCCATTTGCTAAAATCATTTCAGTTCTTTTTTTTCCTCATTAATGTACACACAGCACCCCATATTGACAGAAAAACACAGAATTGTTGACATTTTTACAGATTTATTAAAAAAGAAAAACTGAAATATCACATGGTCCTAAGTATTCAGACCCTTTGCTGTGACGCTCATATATTTAACTCAGGTGCTGTCCATTTCTTCTGATCATCCTTGAGATGGTTCTACACCTTCATTTGAGTCCAGCTGTGTTTGATTATAATGATTGGACTTGATACGACCTTACAGCTCACAGTGCATGTCAGAGCAAATGAGAATCATGAGGTCAAAGGAACTGCCTGAAGAGCTCAGAGACAGAATTGCGGCAAGGCACAGATCTGGCCAATGTTACAAAAAAAAATCTGCTGCACTTAAGGTTCCTAAGAGCACAGTGGCCTCCATAATCCTTAAATGGAAGACGTTTGGGACGACCAGAACTCTTCCAAGAGCTGGCCGTCTGGCCAAACTGAACTATCGATGGAGAAGAGCCTTGGTGAGAGAGGTAAAGAAGAACCCAAAGATCACTGTGGCTGAGGTCCAGAGATGCAGTCGGGAGATGGGAGAAAGTTGTAGAAAGTCAACCATCACTGCAGCCCTCCACCAGTTGGGGCTTTATGGCAGAGTGGCCCGACGGAAGCCTCTCCTCAGTGCAAGACACATTAAAGCCCGCATAGAGTTTGCTAAAAAACACCTGAAGGACTCCAAGATGGTCAGAAGATTCTCTGGTCTGATGAGACCAAGATAAAACTTTTTGCCCTTAATTCTAAGCAGTATGTGTGGAGAAAACCAGGCACTGCTCATCACTTGTCCAATATAATACTTATGGGTGGCACTGATAGGCGGCACTGCTGAGCACTAAAGGGCACTGATACGTGGCACTGATGAGCACTGATAGGTGGCACTGCTAGGCACTGATACGTGACACTGATGGGCACTAAAAAGGCTGCACTGATGGGTACTTATGGGTGGCACTGATAGTCGGCACTGCTGGGCACTGATGAGTACCGATAGACGGCACTGCTGGGCACTGATGGGCACTGATATGCAGCACTGATGGCATTGATAGGCATCACTGATGGCACTGGCAGGCTTTGGGGATGGGCACTGATTGGCATTTCCCTGGTGGTCTAGGGTGGCATACCTGGTGGTCCAGTGTGGTGGCAATCCCTGGTGGTCCTGGGTGGGCATCCAGGGGGGGGGGGCTGCGCTGATAAACAATCAGCACAGACCCCCCCTGTCAGAAGAGCAGCCGATCGGCTCTCCTCTACTCACGTCTGTCAGACGCGAGTGAGGAAAAGCTGATCAACGGCTCTTCCTGTTTACATCGTGATCAGCCGTGATTGGACACGGCTGATCACGTGGTAAAGAGCCTCCGTCAGAGGCTCTTTACCGAGATCGGTGTAGCGGTGTGTCAGACTGACACACCACACCACCGATCGCCATGATGCGCACCCCCACGGGCGCACGAGAGTGATCGTTCTGGAGGACCATCATTTGATGGTGGGCGGCCTGGAGGTGGTTAAACTAAAATTTTACGATCTGGTATCGTACAAGAAAATATTTTGTGCATGTCCAATAAAATAATATCGGATGAACTGTCGTGATCGGCTCCGGACAGCTCTGTACTAACAATCCGATTATCGTACGAACGCGCCGAAAAGCGCTATTTTTCGTCCGATTTGTGTACTGCGTGCACGGGCCATTAGACGATGCCACCGGTCTGCTGCAGCCAGTAGGGAGCATTTTTGCCATTAGATACGTTGTATCCATTTTAAACAAACCGCAGTCACACTGTAAGCATTTTATGACGTGGGAGTAGATGGAGGATCGTTGGGAGTCACGGCTGATTATTTCAGGAACAATTGAAGACAGATTGCTAGTTGTATCTCTGTAGCGGCCGTGTCCTCGTTCCACCTTTCGGGCTGTAGGAAGCCGAGTAGAATTTGGAATTTCAATTGAGGGCCTGTAAAGTCGGAGCTCTTGAATTTGGCAAAGTGAAATCCCATCGTGGAATGTCGTTAAGGTTTGTAATTCCAGGGACAAAGACCTCGAACTGGCATAAAGGATTCAACAGCTGCTCCTCGTGTATGCACGACCCCGACCCAACAATTTAAAGGTATACTCCAGAAAATGATCAACGCGGTAATAAATCCAAAACCAAAAATGTCATATATTGCAGCTTACCAATCATTAGCTGTGGTGGCTGCATTTCTTTTTCTTTTTTAAAGTGATTGTAAAGCTTTATTTATTTTGAAAAAAAAAAAATAACAAACATGTCATACTTACCTCCACTGTGCAGCTCATTTTGCACAGAGTGGCCCCGAACCTCGTCTTCTGGGGTCCCTTGGCGGCTCTTGCGGCTCCTCCCCACATCAGATAACCCCCTAGCAGAAGCGCTCTGCCGGGGGGTTACCTTGCGGGCGCGCTCCCGAGTCCAGCATTTGGTGTCCATAGCCTGCCGAATGTATGACTCAGCCCCGCCCCCCGCGTCATTGGATTTGATTGACAGCAGCGGGAGCCAATGGCTGCACTGCTATCAATCTATCCAATCAAGATCCGAGAACCCCGGGCAAAGGAAGAGCGTGTCCCCAAAACCAAAAACCCAAAGTTTCAGGGCTCAGGTAAGTAAAATGGGGGGCTGGGGGGGCCGCTCACTGCTAGGTGTTTTTTCACCTTAATGGATAGAATGCTTTAAGGTGATAAAACACGAAGGTTAATAACCCCTTAAAGCTTTTTCCCCCCCTCTGTTTTCCCCTGGTGATTTAGCCAGAAACACACCTCCTGCATAGACATATGCAGGATTAAAAAAATAGTTTAGTTTAGTTTCGTTTCGTTATTTAACTAAATTAGTTTAGTTAAATTAGTTGCATTTGTTTTCGGGATTCGTTTAGTTTTATATTCAAATTCAAAAAAATTCGACCACATTCGAAAAAATTTGACCGAATTTGAAAAAGTAATTTTATATATAACCATTTTGCGAAATTCGAATTTCGTATAGAATGAAATCGACTTCCAATAGAATAAGAAATAATATAAAAGAATAGCATAGAAAAACAATAGAACAGAATAGAAAAAAAATATAATATATTCTATTTTAATCTTTTCTATTCAAATTCATTCTGTACCAAATTCCAATTTCAGAAGATGGTTATATATATATATATATATATTTTTTTTTTTTTTCTATTCTGTTCTATCGTTTTTCTAGTCTATTCTTTTCTATTCAAATCTTTTCTATTCGAATTCAAATTCATTCTATACGAAATTCGAACTTCAGGAGCCATGTTCCAAAATTCGAATTTCCTATAGAATGAATTTGAATTTGAATAGAAAAGACTATTATAGAAAAGAAAAGCATAGAAAAACAATAGAGCAGAATTTAAAAAAAAAAAAAAAAAAATAATAATAATATATATATATATATATATATATATATATATATATATATATATATATATATATTAGTACCGTACTTATTATTTTGTATTCTATTTTATTGTATTTTTTAGAAAATCGATTTCTATTTTTTTTCGAATTCGTTCGCTTTTTTCGGATTCGTTTAAATTTGTTACTTTTGTAATTCGGATGCATACGCATTTCCAAATAATGAAAAATTTGTCCGAACTTCGATTCGAAACTAAATGCACATGTCTACTCCTGTGTTAGAGTGCCCTCACTCTGGATGAAGGAGCACAGGGGGCACCTTTGGACAGCAGCATTGTAAGTCTAGGGAGGGGATTATGAGATGTATTAGCAGATTTAAATATATAGTGGAACCTTGGTTTCCAAGTAATGTGGTTAACGTGCAATTTGAAAGACGAGCAACTTTTATTTTTTTAAATCCTGACTCGGTTTGCGAGTGTTGTCTCACAAAACGAGCAGGATTCAAGCTAATGAGGTGTGCAGTACCGCATTTTGCCAGAGGTGAGGGGGCATCGGTGACACTCGGAACGGTTCGGAGCCGTTCGTAAATACTCGGAATCACTCGGAAATACTCCATTCCCTAGTGTTTTCAAGCCTTTCCGAGGGTTTCCGAGTTCAGCCGAGCTGTCCCCGAGTATTTTCGAGGCTCTACGGCGCCCCCCACCCACCTCTGGCCACATGCGGTATTGCATGCAATAGAAGTCATCGCGGAACAAATTATCTTCGTTTACATTGACTTCTATGCGGAAACTCGCTTTGATATGCGAGTGCTTTGGATTACAAGCATTCTCCCGGAACGGAATATGCTCGCAATCCAAGGTTTCACTGTACTAAGAAATTGAATCCAAACTCCATCTAACTCTTTATAAGCCGTTGAAGCAACTTCGTTTTGGGATAAAGGTTTTACATAATTAAAGAAAAAGCTGATCATTTTAAGAGCCCCTGTCAGGCTCGGTTCACACTGCCGCGACTTGGGATCCGACTTGTGAGACTCCAAGTCATGTGACATGTCAAATCCCATGTTAGTCATTAATTAGCACTACTGAAGTCGCTCTGACGTTAGAAAAGGTTCCTTTACTACTTTAAGGGGACTTCTATCTGACTTGAGCCCATAGACTTTAATGGAAGTCGCCTCCAAGTCAAATCCTCATCTATATTGATGTGATTTGGATCCGACATTACAGGAAGATTACATTTCCTGAAAGTTGCTTCAAAGTCACTTCAAAGTTACTTTAAAGTTGCTTCAAAGTCGCTTCAAGTCACATCAAGTAGTACTCAAGTCGCCAGCAAATGACCAGGTAGTTGCCTGGCAAAGTTGCACCATAAGTCGCGTAGTGTGAACCAAGTTCTTAGTCCTTAGTCCCGTTTCACACAGGGGCAACCTCTCAGGTGGCTTAGCCGCCTGACAAGTCGGCAAGGGGGTGCAGGTGACTGCACTGTAAACATCAAACACAACACATGGAGACATCACCTGCTCCAGCGGTGTGCCCAGCTCTGCTCCCTCAAAGCTTCAGTAGGATGGACCCAATGTGCCAAGATGGATATGTAGCATACCTGCCCATTCTTAATGGACTGCATGTCCATGGTCACATGTACCCTGCCAACGACAGCATGGTCCAGCAACACAGAAAAACTACTTTCCACGTACTGGTAGAGGACAAGGATGGCCATCTGGACCAAATAATGGCAGTGTGGTGTAGCACAGATCTAAAACTCATGGAAAGGACTTTATTTTATAAGCTGAAATGGAAGCAGCTACAAAGCCAGCAGATCTGTCAAGCTGGCATTAAGATGCTGAGCACGAGGATAATTGGAGGACACTTTTTTTCCTCTTTTTCAGATGCTGTAGAAAATACACCTGCCTTGGGAAGGATGCTGCTGTAGATGGCAGGGCGGGCGTAGGAGAATTCTGCAGAGGCTGAAAAATTCACTTGACCCTTCTCAGCGTGGCCCTATAACCCTCTTGTCCATGTGATGTGGTATATCCTAAGCCTATGAAACCCTATATGGGAGGAGACGTGTAAAGTAAGCAATGAGGAGAAGGAGAGATGCATGCAGGCCTTTTGCTGCAGATTATGGTCATGGCGCTATCTTCCTTATCCACAATATCTGTAAGGCGGAATGCTCGTGCATGACCAAAATCATCCTCCTTCAACAAGTCAGTGATTGTGTGATCAAATCATGCTGCTCACTTCTCATAGCCAGTTTGTGGGGATATGGTGGGATTAGCAGAAGAAGGGAGGAATGAAGAAGGTGCATCAGCAGCACTTGCAGAAAACTGGCTGCTCTGCATCTGGGAGGAGGAAGAAGAGGAAGGTATTGTTAGCAACCCAACCAATTACCTCCTGAACACAGCCTCTCTGATAAAAAGGCAGAAATACCCTGCGTCCAGATGGTGTAGCTTAACCGCCACTTTGTCCTGCAGAACCTCCTCGTCCCCTACTACCTCAATATTCAGAACCTGCTCATCCCCTACTACCTCCATATGCCGAACCTGCTCATCCCCTACTACCTCCATATGCAAAACCTGCTCGTCCCCTACTACCTCCATATGCAGAACCTGCTCGTCCCCTACTACCTCCATATGCAGAACCTGCTCGTCCCCTACTACCTCCATATGCAGAACCTGCTCGTCCCCTACTACCTCTGTATGCAGAACCTGCTCATCCCCTACTACCTCCATATGCAGAACCTGCTCATCCCCTACTACCTCCATATGCAGAACCTGCTCGTCCCCTACTACCTCTGTATGCAGAACCTGCTCGTCCCCTACTACCTCCAAATGCAGAACCTGCTCATCCCCTACTACCTCCATATGCAGAACCTGCTTATCCCCTACTACCTCCATATGCAGAACCTGCTCACCTCCTACTACCTCTGTATGCAGAACCTGCTCGTCCCCTACTACCTCTGTATGCAGAACCTGCTCATCCCCTACTACCTCCATATGCAGAACCTGCTCGTCCCCTACTACCTCTGTATGCAGAACCTGCTCGTCCCCTACTACCTCTGTATGCAGAACCTGCTCATCCCCTACTACCTCCATACGCAGAACCTGCTCGTCCCCTACTACCTCCATATGCAGAACCTGCTCGTCCCCTACTACCTCTGTATGCAGAACCTGTTCGCCCCCTACTATCTCCATATGCAAAACCTGCTCGCCTCCTACTACATGCATATTAAGTACCTGCTTGCCCCTACTACCTCTGTATGCAGAACCTACTCGCCCTCTACTAACTCTGTATGCAGAACCTTCCCGTCCCATACTACCTCCATATGCAGAACTTGCTCGCTTCTAGAACCTTGACCTCTCACTTTAGGCCTGGCTGACTTTTTTAAATCGAGGGGATTGCATACATTTGGCCCCAAGTACTGCCCCTTAGTCTTTCAATCTGAGTGATGCTGTATAGGGCATTACAAGAGGCTGAAATTTGGGTATTATTCATACTAGCTGAATTCAGAAATACAGGTATTGATTGATTATTAAATACATAACGGAATCCATTGCTGTTTTCTTTACTATCTGCTTGGAGCTGGGCTACACCTGTCAGTTGCTACGTCCTGCACAGCTAGGAGCAAAATACAATTTTTAACCTGCACGAAGCAATCTGAAAATGTGCAAAATGGAATTCCTCCGAGAAAATATTTATAAGCCATGGAAACCAAAGCTATGCGTGAAAAGTCCTATGGCAGGAAGGATCTACAAGTCTAATACTTTAGGCAGAAGGCATGTGGCAAACTCATCAAGACTCAAGAATGTGGAATTAGAGTAGTAGTATTATTATTTTACTGAATTGTGAAGTCACACAAAGAGACGGGGCCTCCAAAAATAAAACTGTCAGTACCAAAATAGCTCATTGAGCTCTTGGGACTTATTTACTAAAGCATAATTCCAGCCCAAACATTTTTTTGGATGGAGCCAAGAAGGGTTAGGACCTCTGTCAGAAATATTTACTTTACTGGCTGTGGACCCTTGGGAAGATTTTCCCTCGATTCCTGTCATAGTGACACCTCGGCTGTTATAATCGGGGGTTTTGTTTTCAGCGGGAACGCGGGGGAACTCTGGCACCTCCAGGACTGACTGTATTTAATGGCAAGGGGTGCCGGGGTGTGCTGCAGGGTCTATTGATGCTCACTTCTGGGGGATCTATTTTAACTGGAGGGGATCTATTCTTGCAGGGGGGTCTATTGTTGCTTGGGGAAATGTTGTTGCGGGTGGTCCATTGTTGTTAGGGGGATCTATTATTGCTGGCTGCAGGGGTTCTATTTTACTGCTTAATGTATTTTGCTAAAATGTAGCGGTACCCCCGTAGGGGCTGCTAAGTGATGTGGCCCACCTGTCACCCTGCCCAGCCCGGCATTCATTTCCAAGACACTCCAAGACAATGAACAGTCCGCTGGCTTTGTTTTTGTTCTTTTATTGAGGGGATTTAACTTGGATGGGGTGTGGGATTTATGGAATGCCCAGTGAAATAATAGCAAAGTGTCTAGGGACAACTATGTACACTCTCCGTACACTTCTACAGACTCCTCCAGCACAACTCTTCACTTCCTATCTAGTGGTTTGTTCCATTCCTCCTGAATGTCGCTTCCTTTTTAGTGGTTCCAGGAACAGCTAGCACAGGGAAGAGGTGGCACCAGGATGCAGTATGGGAAGGAGGCAAGCCGTCGGAGGAGGTGTGATGCTTTGGGCAATGTTCTGCTGGGAAATCTTGGGATATTTCACACGTATTATGTTCCTAAACATTGTTGGTGACCAAATACACCCCGTCGAGGAAATGGTATTCCCTGATAACAGAGGCCCCTTTCAGCAGGATAATGCACCCCACCACACTGCAAAAATGGTTCAAGAATGAAGAACACAACGAGTTGACTTGATCAAGTGTCTGTGGGATGTGCTGGAAAAACAAGTCCGATCCATGGAGGCCCCACCTCAGAACTTACAGGACTTAAAGGCAATGCTGGGACAAGGTCATCTAGAGCCAAGGGCGGACATGCCAAACTGCCCTTCCCTCCTAAGATGAATGAGAGTCATGTGTTAGCAAAAATCTCCTCACAAAATCACTGAGCACCAATCTGCATGCTTACCCCTAAGCATAAATTCACCCCCCCAGTACAAATCTGCCCCCTGCTGAAATCCCCCATCTCGGGACAAATCTTTGCCCCCCCCCCCCCACATCCCTCAAATCTCCCCAGCTCAAATCCACCCCCCCCAAAACAAAATTCACCTCTCCTAGCACAAATTCCCTACCCCTGAAATGTTCCCTCCTAGTACACATCTCCCCCCCCCACTTCAAATTTCCTCCTCCCAGCACAAATCTTCTTCCCCCATCCCTCCTCCCAATACAAATCGCCATAAATCACCACTCTTAGCACCTCCCCCAAATTTCCCTTCCTAGAAAAATACCTCCTGCAGCCCCTAAATTCCCCCTTCTAACACACATCCTCTCCCTCCTAATCTCCTCATCTCACCCCCACGTCACATGTTACCGCACTGCCCACAGCAGCCACCCCTCCTGCCCACCCATGCTTAAAGGATCTGCTACTGACAGCTTAGTGTCAGATACCACAGCATACCTTTAGGGGTCTAGTAGAGTCCATACCATGACTGGTCAGGGTTGTTTTGGCAGCGAAAGGCGGATCTACTCAGTATTAAGTGGTGGTCATAACGCTATGGTTGATCAGTGTGTGTATAGCGCCAATAACTTACACAACGCTTTACATACTATACATTCACAGACCTCCCAACTTTTTGAGATAGGAATGAGGGACACCTACCAGAAAAAGAAAGCAGACATAGGACACACCCCTTGCCACGCCCCCTTAAAGGAGAATTGTACAAAAAAAATCAAGATTGGTTAAACCCACAAGTGCTTTTTCTTACTACTACTATTCCTTTATATTGGCTTTTGAAATTTACAAATGCAGCAATTTAGAAATTTGATGAAAGGTTTAGGGCTGGGAAACACTTTTTGATAGATAAAAGTGCATTTTATATACAACTATATAGATCAGACCAAAATGAGGGACAAATGAGGAGGAATGAGGGACAGAGGGACATTGCTCCAAATCAGGGACAGTCCCTCGAAATCAGGGACAGTTGGGAGCTATGTATTGGGTTTACATCTACTCATTCAAACTAAAGAAATTTGATAGATAGAAACTTCGCACATCTGCAGTCTTTGCGCTTGCTAAATCTGCCAGTGTGTTTTTCATATTCCACTGCACTAACTCCGACCTGAAATATATCTGCCCCCCCCCCCCCCCCCCCCCCGAGTCCTCACTACAGAGCACAGGGGCTCCACACTGCACCAGCCTCCCTGCAACCTGCACCTACACAGCACAGCAGCAGCGGAGTCTGCTCTCCAGATGTCACGTCTGCTCTCCAGATGTCTTGACAGCCTGCCACATCATAGAATGTCCCGCACCCTGCTGACTGTATAAATACTAGGAGCAGTCACACCCCAGAGAATGCCGATTACATGGACATCAGGACTCAGAGCTAGACCTCCATGGGCCTCGGTGCTAATGTGTTAATCTGCCCCAGACTGATTGCCTCCAAAATTTTACGGGCATAGCCAATGTGACTTTAACCACTTCAGCCCCAGAAGATTTGCCCCCTTCCTGACCAGAGCACTTTTTTGCGATTCGGCACTGCGTCGCTTTAACTGACAATTGCGCGGTCGTGCGATGCTGTACCCAAACAAAATTGACATACTTTTTTTCCCACAAATAGAGCTTTCTTTTGCTGGTATTTGATCACCTCTGCGGTTTTTATTTTTTGCGCTATAAACAAAAAAAGAGCGACAATTTAAAAAAAAAAAAAAAAACTATATTTTTTTATTTTTTGCTATAATAAACATGTAAAAAAAACATGTTTTCATCAGTTTAGGCTGATACGTATTCTTCTACATATTTTTGGTAAAAAAAAAAATCGCAATAAGCGTATATTGATTGCTTTGCGCAAAAGTTTTAGCGTCTACAAAATAGGGGATAGATTTATGGCATTTTTCTTATTCATTTTTTTTTTTTTTTACTATTAATGGCGGCGATCATTTTTAGCAGGGCTGCGACATTGCGGCAGACAGATCGGGCAATTTTGACACTTTTTTGGGATCATTGACATTTATACAGCGATCAGAGCTAAAAATAGCAAATGACTACAGTATAAATGTCACTGGCAGGGAAGGGATTAACACTAGGGGGCGATCAAGGGGTTAACTGTGTTCCCTAGGGAGGTGTTTCTAACTGTGGGGGGAGGGGACTGACAGGGAGTATAGAGAGATCGCTGTTCCTGATCACTAGGAACAGCAGATCTGTCTCTCCCCCCCTGACAGAACGGGGATCTGTCTGTTTACATTGATCTGGCTCTCTCAGGAGTGATCGCAAGTGGCTGGCGGACATCGCAGCTTCCAACCACGCGCATCGGCTCCGGCGTCGTGCCTTGGGCGCGTCCCCTAGAGGTCTTAAAGCGGTAGACGTACAATGACGGCGATTCACCCAGGTGAGCCAACCTGCTGCGG